>PEDP01000021.1:0-62526 GCA_002918395.1 Erysiphe pulchra
CAGAAGGAACGATATATATATATATATATATACTCATTACATAGATCCCTAGGTTTTACGATAGATGTAAGAGTACCTCTTATAACATTACAAAAGAGGAATATCATCATAACTTCATCCAGCAAATATTTTCCAATTGTTAATTTCTTTATTGTTACACTTTTAATACATTTCTGAACAGGGCCAAAATTGTCATGAAAAAAGAATTGTAAATTCGATTTGATTTTTTAAAATCATGATTTTCTCGCTTAGATAATAAAAAAATGTAACCAATTACTTGCTAACTTTTATGAAAAAAACCAATTTCTTAAGAAAAAAAATAATAATAGTGAATTGAAATCCATCTACAACAGACACACCATAGAGGTATAAATTCGCCATGTAAAATTGAAATCCTTTTTTGATTTATCATTGAAATTTTGCAAGTCTTAATAATAACTTGAACAATTTCAGAGCTTTCGGGCGAATAATTCAGATCCTAACAAAATTTTCCGCTTGAAAACGGCATCTCAGACCTGAACTTGAACCGTTTTCCACGTTCGGATTAATCAGCAAAAAAAAAAACCCCCCACCGAAGTCTTCAGATTAACAACTCCTTAAGACTTCCATCGTAGTATCACTTTCAAAATATATTCAACTAATATTCTGAAAAGTAAAAGATTTGTCGCATTCAATTTGGTATCACATAGATAATTTTTCGAGTTAGTGAAAAATGTAGAGAAATAATGATATTTACAGGCCTCAAAATCTACTGAAATAATTT
The DNA here is from genome assembly GCA_002918395.1 of Erysiphe pulchra. Taxonomy (NCBI): domain Eukaryota; kingdom Fungi; phylum Ascomycota; class Leotiomycetes; order Helotiales; family Erysiphaceae; genus Erysiphe; species Erysiphe pulchra. The sequence goes on from PEDP01000021.1 coordinate 764, forward strand.
TAAAAAAAGATACTGTCATAAAACCCCCCCAGATACCCTTTTTTTTTGCTGGAAATATTTTCAAATAAAAGACCAAAAAAAACTAAAAATCTTGTGAATTAATGCTTAAATGGATCAAAAAAAAATTAATATTACTTTTACAAACGAATTGATTAAGGTGTTGGTTGTGCTTTGAAGTCGACGAGATGTTTTTGGTGGGTTTTTTGCTGATTAATAAATAATGCTCACATGGAAAGTCAACCCGTTCTCCATCTCCCCTATTTTTCCAACGTTGGAAAAACAGGAGGCTTCAAGTCTGAGAGGCCCTAAAAAGACGGACGCCGGGTCGGATGGTGTAGTGGTATTCCATCCGGGCTAGCCTTTTAAATAGAGTTTTGGGTAGCTTAACCTCCCCCACTTGAGACGGAATCTAGTAGATCCTACATTTTTAGGGAGTGAAAATATGTATATTGATGGAGATATACTTGAACAACCAAAGATTTTTTTTGAGAAGTTTTCTCCTTGGGTGGATATACACGGAAGAGAAAGTACAGGAGATAACTTCAGTTCTCGTAGTGGGATTCGTAAATGCTATTTGAGGTGTGAATATGTCCAATAAATCTAGGGGAAATGTTATTTGCCCTCCCCACTTTGCACAATTCTGGGACACCTGGATCTTTTAATTGGTCTTTCAAATTTTTCGGACCAATCAATACTCTCTACAATCCTTACTATTTCTACTACTAATCTCTACTAACTACCTTCATAAATTCCACTCACAGTACATAACTTATTTTATCCCCCCCTCCCGCCCCTTCCCCATATTTCATAACTCGGTATCACCTTCATAAATGAGATGTTCATTTCTTTGCCAGGATGAACTAATTCAGGAAATATCATATTCGATCCGACTCAATCAGATTCAATTGGGATTTAAGATGGCAAATAACATTTCCCTAAATTTAAAGGGAATTAATTGCTAAATCGCTGTGCGCTAAACCTATTATATATATAGCACACCGCCTTCATTACCAAATCCTGGACTATCGTATCGTATCGTCTAGTGAAAACGAGGGTTTTTGCTGTACTTGATGTACAAATTTAAAATACGTCGCCATTCAAACAAACCATTTTTGAAATTAAAGAAGTCAGTCGTCTTACGGCCAGTGGTGTCACTTTTGTGGTATCCTCAAACATTTACTGGGATATTTAATATCACGAAACACTTATTGGATATCATTAAGCTTTCAAGAAAGATATCGAAACAATGAGACTCAGGTATCATTAACTTTAAATACTTTCATAATTCTATTTCGTTCTTTGATCTCTCAAACAAACCATTATCTTCTACTTCAATGATACTGAAAAGGGCATTATAAGCTTCTGACTGATATCCCCGAGCTGCGATTGTGTACAATTCTGGGCTCATATGAATTGCTAATCTGCCTATATCTAGCTATCGAAAGATATTCTGTCGATCAACAGAATTTAGGATGAACTGCGTCGATTTGATTGACAGGTATCATATTTTTTCATCCAAGAAGTCGCTAGTTTCTATAGTACAGATACTTGATCGTCAACCTATGGTTGATCTAGGTATAGGCCTCACCATTTCTGACTCACTCCTCTCAAAAAGAAATGATGCTTGCGAAAGCTACACAATTGGTGGGGAGATTAGAAAAGCTCAGAAGAGTAAAATGAAAAAATCAGTAGATACTGTCTTGACTAAGATAACTAATATACCCCTGCCTCTTGCGCGTATTTGCATCAAAAGCTGGTTATGGAAACACAACTGTAGAACCTATTGATAATAACGGCGCATCAGGATATCTTGATTTCAGCTCATGGAGCCTCCCTCTCTTTATCTTGAATAAAACGTATGGACTGCGACTTGTGGAAAAATTTGTGATTCTTCAAATTTTTAACTAGTGCATCGCGTAGTCTACCATAATTGGAGATTACGGATTACTTCTAGAGCTAGGAATTCAACTATATGTCTCATACTACAACCAGTAATATAAGTGGCTTTGGCACGCATGAACCATTATTGGATGTGAGTATCGAATTTTTTAGACGGTCATAGACCTTAAAACTCTTGAATGTTACATGTAAGTATGGCAGGCCGCAAGTAAATGCTAGAAAACAAATTCATCAGGAAGTTAACTGTGCTTTTGGATTTTGTGGTATCTAGATATTTAGGGTACGTAACTACGGGTGTGACCATCGAGAGGTTTTGGCAAGAAAATTTTAGAATCACAGCGAGGTTTTTGGTTGATCTTAGCTTGTTCCCCATCAATCAGTGACTACTGAGGAGCCCAGACTAAGCGCTGTCCATCATATGCATCTCTCAGGTCATTCATTGTTGGAACAATGAAAATATTCCTCTATTACTGCATATCTTATACTTTTTTAGTTAGAGTTTTTTACACTCAATCAAAATGATCGAGTAGTCTCGTTGAAGACCATTTGAAGAATGAATGAAAATCTACTAGACAGTGTGCTTGTTATCTATTTACAAGACATTTAGTTGCCTGGGTCAACGAACTGGTGTGTAACTTTGTTACTAGCAAGGGTCTAATCGCAATTTCTATAAATGATTGGCCAAGAGAGTCATAGAAATATCAGAGCCCATTTACTGGTTGAATATCCATGTTGTATCGCAGGGACATCCACAGGAACCTCTGCAGAATTTATTGTTTTTTTATTTGTTTGAATTTAACGTTTATCAACGGCCGAGGCCCTATATACCGGGAGGATCATTCTAGCGCTAGAAAAAACTACTTTTTTAAGGATTTCGAGGTGTCCCATCACCCTGTTGGATATTACACGGCCTTGATCTGTGGACCTAATGATACCGGGCCACCATGTTTCTGATCCCAAAAGAGCCGATGGAAGGACACAAGCAAGGATTGTTTTTTGCAAGAGATACGGACTGGCCCCTTTTGTTGTGTTACATAAACTACGAAGTGCAATTACCATCCTCATTACTTTTCCAGCACGAATAGTGACATACCATTTGAAAGACAAAGTTTTGTTGAAATAGATTCCAAGCCATCTTGTGTAAGGGTGTACATTGTTTTCAGAGACAAATAAGGTGTCCCATTTTACCGAGGGAGTGACTTTCGGATCTTTATCTGATCGCCGGCGTGAGAAGTGTTGTAGTTGTTTTTTTAAAGGGTCAACCGTCAGTCTGACCCCACTCAAGGACTTTACTTATAGTGCTAAATAATGTGGGTCTGTCATTTGATATAAAAAGCTCCTAAATCAAGATGATATCAGTTGATGAGAGATGGGCTTCGTTTAAGGCTATTTCATGGTTTATAGCTCCTTTTCCGATATTGAAAGATAGTATTGTGATTGGTTTTGCTTTATTTTTTTTCTGTGTTGCGTTCCTCATTATGCTTCCATTTGACCTACGCTCGGCTCTATCACTTTAATGAGGACTTCGAAGAGATTAGCTGAGCGAGTGATGCATTGTGGAGGGGTGAAGGCAGTGTTTGCTGGACTACTTAGGGTTTTATTGTTGTGAGCTGTTCCCGAGTTTCTAAGTTCAGTGTTATCCGATGGAAGTTTTGGAGCGAATTTAGTACAGCCTGCATCGGCTTAAATGCGAAGGCGTGCTTCAGCGTGAATTTGACGTATCGCAGTAATTTGGGTTTTTGTTTTAGGCACTTTATTGGGATTAGGACGTAGCTCACATTTTGGATCGTCGGCAGGATGAGTTTCATGACAGTGGATGCACTTTGGAGGGCAAATATGACCATTTTCAACTGCGCAATGATTGACATGATCTGACTCATAATTTTTTGAAGAGCCGCATAGCCGGCACCGAGAAGAAGATGCGCAAACTCTACTGTTGTGCCAGAGCCAGCATCGTGTGCATTGAGGCATCGTTGAGCGGCGCGGGAGGATTCGGGTAGTTATTTGGCAGCCGAAGAGAAAGAGAACACGAAGAAGTCGATTGTGGCTTTCAGGTAGTCGTCCAATACATGTGGTAAACGACGATTCTGGGGACTCATCGTTGTCTTTGGAAGGTGAAGTGGATACTGGGTTAGCGCCCACCGCAGAAGCTATAGCGTCAGAAATCGAATCAGTAGTGACAGGTACTAGGAGATGCTCAAATTTTTCATTTATGGATCCGTGAGACATGGGAATGTTCGAGATGCGGTACAAAGTCCATGGTGATGCTTTTTCTAGAAGAGCGTCTTCAAAAATTTTATTTTCCGATATTTTCTCTTCGAGGGCCGTTAGATTCCCTTTGGAGGGACAAAGTGCGAAGCCAGACTTGGTGGGCAACACATTTTTGATCAGTTTCTTATCTAATCCAAGTTTGGATTTAATGTAATCCAGTAGAGCGAAGCCGTAATAGGCTCGGTATGGGTCGTCATTCGATAGACGTAGGAATAGTCTGTCATCGGGCTGGTTTTTAGGTGGTTGAGGTCTTGGTGTTTTAGGGATTTTGCTTTTTATATTCATGAGAGGCATTGGGTTGTTGCTCTTCACAGCGTTTACATAGGATTTCCCTGGGGTTTTCTCAAATCTTATAGGGCTTGAAGCCGATTCTTCTTGTACGGTGCTATGGGCGATAGAAGGTAATGGAGTCCCCCGAATATATGCGTCGAAATGCTTGGCAGCCACTTCCACAAGCTCTTTACGAAATCTGTTGAGCGCATAGGCTTTTCTACCTTGTATATGTGGGAATGAGGCTAAATTTATATCTAAATTTTTAGCTATTGGTGCAAACAGTTCCTCAGCTTCGCTGGATCTTTGCTCAGCTGCCTCCTTTCTAGTAAGAAGGACTTCATGCATGGGCCCGAATGAAGGAATCCTATCGTCGTAAGATAATGGGAGCTGAGAACTGGGACCCGGGTCGTCCAAATCAAGAGACCTAGAGTTATAAGTTTGGACTGAAGGGGGCCTTTCTATATGGTCAATAGGATATTGGAAGGGGTCGTAAGATTTGGGCGACAGAATTTATAAAAGGCTTCGCGCACAGTGATTTAGCAATTCCCTAGTCTAAGTCACGTGTCCTAGATAGTCTCATACTCCATAAGGACGTTAAACCCCCCCTCCCCCCCAAAAAAACTTGGAGAGTGGGAAAGCTTTGTATCTGTCGAATAATGTATAGAAAAAGTGTATATGCAGTTCTCCATCTAGATAAATATGGTTATATTTGCAGATGAGCGGTAATAGTAATATGTAAGGAAGAAAGCTTAGCCATCACCATCATTGCATATTCATTGACGAACAACATTTTTTTTATAAATCATTCAACACCTGCTCTCCCAGTTAATGTAAGACTGACTTTATTTTTCTTCCTAGTTTTTGCTGTTGTTGTCGTTATTGAGAATGTTTTCTCGGGATTTGAAATAGTAAACAGTTTGTTGGCTAACATTGGGTGATATGATGTAAGTAGTCAGCCCAAAGGAGAAAAAGGCTATCAACCGATTCAAATCTCAGCAAACAAAAAATCACATCTCAACCTCAGGTGGGATGGAAGCAAAGGCAGGAAGGAAGTGAAGTGCATAAACTTATTAGAGCAAGAACGAGTTGAAGTTCTAAACTGGATCTCCATTTTTAGAAGCGTGAGGAAACTACTAACAAGTCAGAGCGGATCTATTTTTCGAGACGATGAGTAGAAAAGGCTAGCTCCTAGAAAAAGAAACCAGGGCTAGAAATTAGAAATCTAAATGCGAAAACGAGACTAGCTTAGAAATACCCCGCTATTTCAGGGTCAGGCCAATGACATACTAGTAATGATCAATAATCGGGTTTACACCAATTATCTATCCAATCTGTGAATTCGCCAATCTCAGGGTTAGCGGGTCTAATCCCTGCAAAGCTCAAACTCAACATAACAAGTATTACCAGCTCCTGCAGTTCCATTAGTGCCTGTCAAGCTAAGGTGACTAGTTCTTTAGTCATATATATGTTGAAAGGAGATCGATTGAATTGACAATTATGTTACCTTTAGATTATTTTGAAACTGAAGACTAGCTGTGATTGCTGCTTTTTATGGAAATTTATTTTCAACCTTCATTAAAATTGCTTTGACTTAGCCTAACACAAGCAAAAAGTTAAAGACTAACGCTCATTACTTGGAGCTATTTATACCATTTAGTTCACGGCAAAACCTAGATCTCATCAATCTCATGGCAAATTTGCATTGAAGCTTTTATGTGTATCTTTAGTCTTAAAATCAGACCATATTAGCGTAAATATAAACGCTGAAACGTTTCTATCGATACTACTTAGGTTATAAAACCTAGGATCCTAGGGAAGGAAAGGCACTGATATCATCTGTATTGATTGAAGTGCTGGGGTCTGGGTGTCTTCCTTCACCACCACCACCACCACCACGATCTGCTCTTTGGTACCCATCACCACGACCACCTCGTCCACCACGGCCACCGCGACCACCACGACCACCTTGAAACCCACCACCACGGTTACGTTGATCAGGTGCCACGACAAAGCGTTGGTCAATCTCGATAACTTGCTTTTGTCTACGTTCACGCTCACGCTTTACTTTAGTTGTAGATCCTTGGATAAATTCTTCTCCTTCTTCCTTTGTAATAGGCTTAGCATTAGCCCACTTAACATCTTGAGTAATACCCTCATTGGGCTTACGAATTTGTGGAGTTTGTGCAGCAAGAGCAGCCTTCTTTTCTTGTTGTTGAATGAGATAGTCAGCATATGAAATACTGACTTCTTCCGGTTCGGCCTCCGGAAAAGGTTCAGCTTTGGATTCAGTAGCACCCCAACTTTCAGTATTTCCTCCCCAGTTTCCATTTTCAGTAGCACCCCAGTTAGCGGCAGCTTCTTTCTCAGCATTAGCTAAAGCTTCTCCTGCTTGCTCATCAGATAATTCTGCAACGCCCTCATTTGCACCCCATCCGTGATTAACTTGTCTTTCAGAATCACTAAATAAGTTAGAGCCTAACGGTAAATAAATATTTATATTATTACCGTACTACGCCACGACTGTGACGATCAAAATTACGTGGACCGCCACGGCCGCCACGTCCACGACCTTCATTGGAACCGTATGTCTTTCCTCGATCATCTGTTTCTGTGGGTTTTCCCCTATTTTTGGCACTTCCAGCATTACGATCGTAATATGCTGCAATTGTTAGATAGATAGGATATGTTTTTTTAATTTAGATTCAGGATAATAGAGGTAATTGAAGAAGATGTACAAACCTCCTTCATTACCAGACAGTGCACGATTCCCGCCCTTTCCTCCGAACCCTCCTGAAGTCTTATTAGGTGGTTCATCAGGTGCATTGCGCTTGGAAGTTCGCATAACATTTTTTTCTACTGCCTTTACAGGTGGCTCGGGCTCCTTATCCGAGTCTTCATCGTGAGTGTTGCCTAAAATTGTCAATGGCACTTCCAATTGAGATAACAATCTTCAGTCCTAGCTTACCAAGAAGCTCATAAAGATTCTAAGATCAAAGGCATTAGCTCATTGCCCTTAATTTTTTTCAAAACTCAATCAAGAAAGACTTTCAACTGCTTAAAGCCTTGTTTTGAAATCATGGTAACAAAAAGGAAGCTTACCTTTGATGCGACGGCACTCATCTTGTTAGTAACTTTTTAGATGCCTCCGAAGAAGGCTTACTAACGAGTACACAACTCGAAGTAGGATGATGTGAAACAGGAGAAAATCTTATGGATTGCTGCGGAATTTCTGCGAGACAGATAAATGAAAATATTTAAAATATGCGGTCAAAGAAAAATAAGCGAACAATTTGAAATAAAAACAATGCACATTCGTTACCGAGTATTATATTAGAGCATACTACTTCAGTCACCTAGCTATATCCATGTTTATCGATCACATGTAATCTTCTCATGCTCTAGTTAAAGCATCAGATTTGAAATAATATGCTTTAACAGTCAATCGTGCTCACGGGCTGGCTCATCGAGATCTCAACATGACAATGTGGTATTGTGATTTTGGTCACGTGACAAGTCAAATCTACCTATAACAGGACTCTCTATGCACGAGAGTAAATACAAGATACAAGGATTTAACTTCTCAGTTTCTCTTAGAGCGTAATCCTTGATGCCTTAGGCCTCTACTCCATCCTTTCGATTGATTGAACTACCGAATCCTATATAAATACTATTTTTTAATTGGCTTGTTGGCCTTGGTTGACCTCTGCATTGTTTATATTGAAAATACAACACTTACTACAGGATCAGAGATAGCACCGAGGAATTCGAGCCTCTTTATCAATGTCGAGTCGTTAAGTAGTAGAGTTTTCATGCGAATTTAAGAAATTTTAAATTCCAATTTTGTTGTTTGAATATGTTCCTAGTAAGAAATGCTGACATTTTATTCATTCTATACCGAAACTTAATATTATCCTCGGGATACTATAAAATCATGCACTATGATTGGACTCTGTACATTATGAATATTTTAAACCTGTAAGTTTGTAAAAGTTTGATTTTGGCCATCACTTTTCTGGTTACTTGTGTTTTCTATGATCTTGAAATTCTAAATTAGACAAAATTTTAAAATAACTTTTAGGATTTTAGGCACCAAGTACTCTAACAACTAGTCGATAATACAATGTATAGATTGAAATGGCATGAAATTAATAGATTTGATGCGGGTCTTCCAGGAGAACTTTGGGGGTTTTCGATTCAAACAGCGAATTATTAGCTATTTGCACAATCAAGGTCCAGTCTCTGCTTGATTCTATTAGTAGAATCAAATAGAATCAAACAGAACACAATCTATAATACAACGCCAGACCTGATTGGTTAATATAATAATGTGACTTAACACAATCCCTGACAATTTCATGTATTTATTTACTTTCGTCAAATGGTTGCTAAGAGATGAAGTGTGTATTTATTTAGTTTTAAGGGTGTACCTAAAATTTGCTTTATTGGGATATGTCTAAATATCGCTCTTTTTTTATTAGTAGACAGTGACGTATGAATACCATATAATATAAAATAACAGAACTACAATTTTGGTTCAGGGCGTCAAGTCCTACTCTGCACCTCCACGTTGTGGCGCCTGGGAACCCTTTCTCTCGTTAGAAAGGAGCCAAGCAAAGAGGCAATCATCCTACCCTTCAGGATCCCAATTCAACCTCGCGGGACTCAGTCGACTTCGTCTCTACATCACAAACCCCTTTCACCCTCTCTACGAATCATCCCCACGACTGTCCCAGGAAGTCAGAGTGAAGGGTTCTGTACTTCCAAATACATAAACCCCAATGAAAATAAGCTGGTGGCGCAAGTGGTCAGGTGCTGGTTGAACTTTCTAGGAGTGACAGGTTGGATTCCTGTATGGCTTATTGGAGGGGGACTGCGGCTGCTCGTCGAAAAAAAGTACGGGAGGAATGGCTGAGGTTTTCTCCTGACGAGTTTCTCCCACTGGGTTTTCTCCTTTGCTTTTCCCTCAGTCTGTGGCCTTTTGGGTCATAGTGAATACGTTCCTACCCATTCGACCTAATTTAACTAGCATCTGGATGGTGTATTGGGAGAAATTAGGCACCGGGTGGGCATTGCTGTAGTTTGGAGGACCATGTATTCTAGATGTCTTCCATACGTATCATGTACAACGTACGCTGCTAGAGCCGACACGATAAAATGTAAACTAAAACTAAAACTACAATTTTGGTTCATAAATTGGTCGAATAAACCAATGCTTTTTGATTTTCATTCGCTTTTTGACATCAACATCAAAAAAAATTAATTTCTCTACAATTACCTAAAATCTCAAATATTTTTCTGCAAATTATGTCTGAAATTTGATTAATCTTTTTCCTAACGTCTTTTTGGAGTCTAAGACTATTAAGGACAAGAGATCATGAATACGTGACTTGGATTGATTGGACACTCACACTCAAACAGCATTTGCGAATACTAACCACTACGAGAAATCATGTTACCTCCTTTACTCTCTCTTCCGTGAAACCTTTGATTGTTCAAGTATGCCTCCATCAACGTAAATATTTTACTCTTTAAGAAAACAGGCTCTACTTACTGGATCTGAACCAGTGGTCTCCAGTCTCAAATGGGATGGGTGTCAAGGCTATCCGAACTCTTCTTGGAAGGCCAGCCAGGATGGCATACCACTACAATATACGACCCCTTGGCTAGACTTATTTATGGCGGAATAAATACCCTTCGCATAAGTATTAAATATTTGATTTTAGTAGATGAGGAAATTTTAAAAGATTATCATATCAAGAGTGGAATGAGTAACTTTGTTCAGATAAATTTATTAGGAAGAACCTATCCTCTCCGATAGGCTCGAATAGAGACTTTATCAAAGTATTCCAGGAATTCATAAGAGGTATTCGGTGTTTTGTGTTTTGGCTACTAGTTAAAAATCACCAACACCATTTTTGATACATTTCGGATATGCCCAAACCAATCATCTCTCTTAAGGTAGTCCGTACTAAATTACAAATAATGATACAAACATGAGGGTGATCTCCGCATCAAACAAATAATGTAAAACATCGATCTAAGTATAATGAATCATTCGACCAACCTTGGGTACGAACTTTCCATAAAGTGTGTCCTACTTTGACTTTCAACATAGACTGAATACATCATCGGATCTTTTTGTAAAAATAAACATAATCAATTTAGAGTAAGTGACATAATCTTACAATTTTTTCAAAACATCTCAGCATTTGACAAAAATGAGAAAGTAATCAATCAACCGCTACCTTCCACACTGAAGGCAGAGAATAGAAGGTAATTTCCCATATCCAACGCTGTCGGACATCTTCAATCTGGTAAGTATAGGAGAATGAAATCAAATTCTGCACCCAAAAAAAAGCCTAGTCGAATAGAGAAGCTGAAACCTCGAGAAAGGAGGTTCATCGATCATCTATTTGAGTGAAATAGCGATGATAGCGGTAGAAGCAACAAACATCATAAATCAAGGAAGACAAGACAAAAATTATCTCCATTTATTTGGAGAGTCCTTACAGAGCGAGGATTAAGAACTATGAAGAGGAGAAAACCACATTTCACAAAAGCTCATCGGACAGTTCGCGTTTGTATTGGGCAACAGCCCACGAAAGTTGAACTTAAGGTAGATCGGAAACTGGTCGTTTAGTCAGTGGAACCTGTGAGATGTAAAGACATGTTGAATTATTTGGGTATGCTAATTAGCTATATATATGTACATGTCATGTGCGAAGTAGTGTTTCCTTTAACACCCCCCTTATGTCTGCATGTTTAAATCTATTCTAATTTGGGAACAAAGTGTGTTATGTTTTATTGGTTGAAGGGCTTTGGTTAATCCATCAGCTTTATAGTGATTTGTCGGTATATATTTTAGTTTGATTAAATTATTCTGTACTGCTTCTCGTACAGTTTCTTCTCTCATAAGGAAGTGACGGTTTCTTGCGGTTATTTTGGTAGAGTTTGCGGTGAGAAGTGCGCCTGTGTTATCAATTTTTGTTAAAATAGGGTTACTTTTAAGCTCAAAGAGTTCATCGTATAATGGTCGAAGCCATTGAGCAGCAATTGCTAGTTTGATTAATGCAACATATTCAGCTTCACATGTACTTTGAGCTGTTATTGGATACAGTAATTTTAGATTTGGTACAAATTTCGCAATCATGTGGAGGTTTATAACCACTAATGCCAGCATAATCGAGAGCCATCTTTTGAGCTGTTTTGCCTAGATGTCCCAATACGTTGTGCCAATTGCGGCTCACTGAATAAGTATGAGGTCTGGGCATACAAACATCGTTGTTATTTGAGGTATTGGGCCTCCAGATAAGTCGTCCGGATTCACGTTTGAAGCAAGCACAGGCTGAACCGTCAGGTCGGATTATTTCTATATCTTGGAAATTTAAAGACCATCGAATTGAAAAACCTTGGTTTTCAAGTTGAGAAGTAGAAAGTATTCTAATCCTCTGTCCTGGTATAAGTATAGCACCAGAGAGTTTTTCTATTTTACCATCACAACCGGGAAGAGGTAAATCACCATGACCACCGGCAGTTACTTGACCTCCCCCAGCTACGAGTATGGTTTGAGGGCATTTAGTATAGGAGGAGAAATCGGTTTCATTGCCAGAGACATGGTAGTCTGCTCCTGTATCTAACTGATAAAGTAAATTATCTGACATTTTATTTACAGATAGAATTGAATCATTTTTATCCTTACCGTGGGATAGTTTAACTTTTTCCGCCTTCTTCCTTTTTCTACATTCTGTTATTGAGTGTCCTATATTACTACAGTAGTCACATTTGATTTTGGCGTCATTATTTATATTATTTTTAAATCTGTTGCTGTGAGACCACGATAGACATTCGGAGAGTGTTAGTTTAAACGATAGTTGTCTGCAGCAAGCTGCCAAATCAGGCTCTTTCTTATTTACGTGAAACAAAAGTAGATTACGCATCTGAGATTTTACTTCTGGACTGATAACTGAATGTTCTTTTAGGATATGAAAGCGCTTTTGGAACTCTCGGATAAAGGTTTGCAAATTCATATTTTTATCCGGTTTGAGGTTCCATAAGTTAGCGGTAATATTGAGTGTAATATTATGTGATTGAGCTTGAGACGTCATGATAATTTGTTTCGGGATCTCTCTAGGTGAGTCGAGAGGGGCCGTTGTTATGTGTGGAGCGGAGTCTTTTAATTTTGCCGCCCACCACGTTGACCACATCGTTATAGCTTTATTATGTGGAGGTAGTTTTATGAAAGCTACTGATGTTTGGGAAATAAATATTAGTTTCTGAACTGATTCTTGCCAATGAAACCAGTTAGAGCCTTTTAATTTTGGAATAGGAGACATATAGGCAATTGATTTCAGGCGATCAGATAGGGTTCATATCTCGTTTTTCCTCCCAGATTCTTTAATGGAGTCTTTAATATCATCTGCAGTTGCAAAGATGATGCCTTGAATAATTATACTGCCAATTTGAGATGGATTGTCCATTGTGGATTTGTCATCGCTCGGTGTTGCCTCGTTCGAGGGCTTATCGGATGTCATCGTTTCGATGCGCGTGAGTTACAGTATGATGTTATCTATTTAATATAGTGACAAAAGCACGAGAATTGATGGTCTGTTTAGTATGCGGAAGCACCTAACGGTCCATAACCTGTAAGATGTAAACACATGTAAAGATATGTAGGATTAGTAAGGTATGCTAATTAGCTATATATATGTACATGTCACGTGCTAAGTAGAGTTTCCTTCTACAGAACCCAATGAATATATTTATCATTGACGGTGTTAGACACTCTTTGCTTTGATCGACTTTGCCGAGCCACGAAGAAAAAGTTAAAGCCAATCGACTGTGAACCAAAGTCATAAAATTCCGGTCTCTCAAGTTTGTTAGTCTGTCTCGCAAGGGATGCCTCAGTATAAGTGACGCGTTGCTAATAGTTTCAACTGCTCGGAAATCTCGGCTATTTTAGTTACAGGGTGTGCAAACCAAAGATAAAATGACGGCTCGTTAAAGAGCCGTTATTTCACAGTTCTTGCAGGGAAGTGCTTTCTTTACTTGCATCGTGAAATTTACCAACCCAAAATCAGAGGAAATTCAAACTGGTTATTATGGGTCCCATGATCTCGCATCAATTGGCTTTAGGGAGAATTAAGCCAATCGTTCCGTTGCGTTCAGATCCACAATATCCGACCGGTATGTGGCCCTTGATAGGCCGGCCGCTTTCTGTGTTACCGAATTGTCTACTTGCCTGAGGCCAGATCGAACACGCCTGTCGTTTGTTTTGAAAGTAAACATCAACAATCTATTATTTATACATCTGCCTCCCTTGTTCTTTAGATTATCCACTATTAAGCTTGGCTAGCCCCCATCGCTTTTTCGAGACTTCTAGCTTTAGAAAGTTAAATTGTGGCAAATATGTTACCCCGGCGGCGGTCATCAAGACTACGCAATGCTACACCACTCAAGGTATAAACTTGTCGCTCCCAGGGATAATTCTTTTCTAATTACGTTCAATTTTAGCTACCGGCTCACATAGCAGCTCAGCTCGAGCCTGTTACTGAATTTCATGAAGCGTCGATGTTAGAAACCCAAAAAAACAGTCAAAAAATATCACCCGTTCCCAAAACACCCGTAACTGCCGGTCGAATAAGACCAGCTCCGGAGGAGATGCATCCTAGCAAAGCACACCAGAGTACAACACAGGAACCCGACTCTGGATTAAGACTTGGATTCACTGATATCAAGGCCGATGGTAGCAATCAACCATCAGGGATCACCCAGAAAACCCCTAGTAAGATAAACGTTAGCAGACCATCTTTTGATTTTAGATGTGCTCGTCCTGGACTTCAACTCGGCCCAGAGGCTCAACGTATTATGGATGAGCTGAATGAGGAGGCTCTTCGAATCAAGGCATCACTAGCAGCTGAAAGAGAAGAGAAAAAGCGAATAGCTTCCTGTGATGAAAATTCCAATACACATAGGAATACGAAGCCCAGGCATAAAACCGGAAGATTCAGTGATGCTCATAAAGCAGAGTTCAGGAAGATGGATTCAATCGCAGGGCACCCCTCGGCATTTAGAGCCCAGTTATCCAAAACTGTACCAGCGAAAAACAGCTTGAAGCGCTCACAATCTAAGGCGCAACTTGACATCGGAAATTCTGATGAAATGGCTCATAAAATTGATAGAAGTGGAGATAATTTATCCAAAAATGATCGACATCAGATCAATCAACCCATGAAGATTGCTCGAAAACACATTACTGATGATATCTCGTCAGCCTCCAGAAATCAACAAATTTCATCTACATTAGATATTTCTAGCTCTCGATCAAAAATTCCTTCGGCTAATATTATTCCTACTCAAGCATCACTATCGCGAACAAGAGTCAAAAAACTCATGTCTAGAGGACCTAAGTCATTGAAGTCGCAGCAAAAAACAAGTTTTAATAATCCACTAAGCCCTAATGGCAAAAGTGCTGTTGTTGGCGATCCCAGTAAACCCGACCGCGTTAGATTTCCTGTATTAAGCTTAGATGCTACTACAGAGTCGATAACACTCCCAAGTATCTCAAATCGTAAGAGCAAAAATGATTTACAGAAGGTTTTCTCCCTTTCCAACTCTCATGCTGGGATCGGAAATTCTAATAAAACAAAAAATGTGAACTTTACCCCTAAAACAATAAATAAACACGCAGCAGCAGCACAGAATTCACCCTCCCCAATGAGGTCTGGTATTGCTAGGCCTATCTCGAAACCTAATCTTAATGTAAAATCTTTAAATGGTATAATTTATCTTGCAATCTAAATACTTTTGAGGCTAAAATTTCATTAGCAAGTAGTTCAAAGGCTCCAGAAACATCATGCAATATTGAATATCCTTCATTGTCTAATCTTCAATCACCACATCGTATTTTACATCAAAATAGATCATCATCTTCAATTCCTAGCACTTTTACTTTTCGCAGCGATCAAACAATTAAATTTGGAGCCTCTCCAGTCCATTCTGGATCTACACTGATAAAAAATAGCAACTCTCAACTACATAAAGATAATGGATATAATTCGACAGCTTATAGTTCTCTAACTAATCACAAGGAAAGTGAAGTAACAAATCCATTATCTTCCCCCGGAATATCTTACAAGAGGCGAAAACGGCTAGATGCTGATGATGATCAAAATTTAGTTGGGCGATCATCAAAGAAGCCCAAACATCAAGATACTAAATCTACAATTCCTAGGCTCAAAGTAATGCATGGTTGTCTCCAGAAAACTCAGAGTCCACAGAAAAAGTCGGGTGTTTTGAGTCTCAGTCGCCTCAATATACTATCTCGTCCTAAAATTCGACGATAATCACTAAGCTACTGTATACCTCATTTGACTTCTTTATCAGCCACCTTGGAAGGTTTTTGGTGTTTAAAGAAGCATGCTAACTTAATGTTCAATGATTGACGATAAAATAATGAAGAGGGTGGAAGTAAACGAGCGATTCGATTATTTTTTTCTCTTCTGTATCCGGATGTAATTGTATGAATGTACGTATACCTTAATGATGGCTTCCTATGTCTTTCTGATTTTTCATTTCAAATGAACTTCAATAAAATTTCAAGCAATAAAGTGTCGATCGTGCCTTCTATAGCGATTACTAAATTATCCAAATATAGCCTTTATGGACATTTTATCGCTTGATAGCAGAGATTCAATAAAATTTCCATAAGTGTACTCCGTATGAATCTCCATTTCTATCATCATTTTTTGTTGTGCATGAAGGCTAAATTGAAAGCAGTATCTAATATTAATGAAATAAATTCATTCTCTACCATAAAAACTTACACTCCACACATCAATCCTCACGACTCCCTTCAAAATTTCTTGATCACGTTTTTCCTAGAATCTATCATGTTGGATGGTAAACTATCCAACCCAAGTTCGTCATTGAATATCAATAAAAAGTATGTGAAGCGAAAAAAAGATGGTAATAACCTGCCAGATTTTGCTTTTTTGTGTACTATCTGTTGGCAGTACCAGTCTCACGGCACAAAGCCCAAAATCTTAGGTGAATCCGCAAGAATTGTCTGTGAAAAATGCTGGCGTGGAGTCATAGATTTAAGTATTTGTTGGGTATGCGGAGACATAGTTGTTCGTGGAGATGAGGTTGTAAGTTTGGGATGGTGTTTTTGGCATTATAGCTGCTTTGGGTGCCTTGTGTGTGGAATGCAAATCAGTCTTCCCAAGAATGAAAAAACATCCAAAGTAAGCTCGGAAGAATTCACAGGAAACTTTTATGATTCGGGCAGGAGAGGAATTGAGCTTGAAAGGGTGCCTCTATGTCACCTTTGTGAAATAGAGATGGAAGGAGAAGATAAAGATCAAGTAATTAAAAGAGGATTAGTAACTGTTTCCACGTTTGACGGAGGCTTAAGTCGACAGCGATTTGAATGTCTGAAAGCGAGCAAAGAACAAAGCTCAACTAGTGTGAGCCCCATGCGACGAGAGCTGAAATTTAGATCAACTACCTCGAGTTCCTCGACGGACATTAATATTCAGGTAAGAAATCACTTTTCTGAAGCATGACCTACTAACGAATTGTAAAGCTTTCTAGTGAATCTGCTGATGAAATTAGTCCACTTCTTGATAATGCAGCGCATTTGAGCATTTCAAAAATTGATGACTCAATTAGCGTGGATGAGGCGAATCTACAGGAATCATCCTCTAGCACATCGGATTCAGATGCTGAAACTATGGGCAGCTCTATCTATCTATCTATTTTTGATCCTCTTGGTGACATAGCTTTCACGCCTAGTACGGCGAAGCCTCTACCAAGATGGATGAACTTGTATCCAAAAGACTTAGGAGTAATAAAACAGAGAAAAACAAATCTTGTACCAGCAAAAATCAATCCAAACTCAGAGGAGGCAGAAGTCTTTTGTCCGAGCATAAATACACATTCAAACAGTGACTCAGAAGATGTCGCACATGATACATTGAGGTCGCTTTCTGATAAGATGGATCAGGCTTAAGAAAAGCCTAATTTCTACATAAAAAATTCGAAAATTTAATCAGCAACGCTTTCAGATGCTCTATCATTCTACACCCCGAGTATAGACACAGAATCCCCCAAGTCAAAATCAAAAGTTTATCACAGATTATTGGGTCTAAACTCAAATTCTCAATACCCACATAAAATCTCTCTCATGATAAATCTGGCTTAGTGTAAAATATGTTAAATGAGACTATCTCCAAGTCTGAAATTAACAGTTTAGGTTTCTCGGAAAATGATGACTCATAATCCTAAAAAATCCAAATTTTCTGCTTTTCTACTACCTGAAATTCTAAATTATTCAATACAAAATTTATTATAACAAAGGCTTGTCTATTCATTTTAAGTAAATTTATAGCGTACATTCCTAGCACTTGTTATGAATATCTTACAAAGTAAGATACTTTTCTACGCTCACTGAACTGACAAAACCGACTTTCTAACACACATTTTATTACTCGCGGTTTGATAAAACTAGACGTAGAAATAACTATTCTGATAGCGTTAAAAATAGATAGAAGTTGTTTCTGACGTGTTTAATGCTTGACGTTCAAAAAGAATCGGTAAATGATTGAAAATTGAAAGGCACAGTGGCATTCATTGGAGGAGTGAACTAACAAAAAATGCAAATTATATCTCTTTTTTAACGGAATGAACAGTAAAATTAATTCATAATATAAGTATTTCTATCGGAATTCCTTGTCTTATTCTTTCACAAAGTTGCATGGAAACGCATGATTTTATGATTTTTGTTTCGCAAGCCCCTGATAATTAAGGGCTTTTAGCATTGGTTGCCACAGCAACTGCTTCTGCTTGAAATTCAAGAAAAAATACTTCTGATTCCTCGAAATAAATAAAGGGAACGAACAAATTTTGGCTTTTTAGACGGGAAACATCTTGATTGACTAAGAAATTTATGGGCTTATCATGGGTTTTTGGCAGTTTTCAATTATATGTATAAATGAATGTATGTTTGTATTTTTTGGCCATCTGTTCCCTTCACCATCCCTCCCGCTGATTTTCATTACTTGGCCAATCAACTTCCAACCTTCACTAAACAAATCAATTAAATCCTAGCCTGGTTTACATTCACATTAATCCCTAGTTTAAGTTGTATTAAACGCTATCTCTCCCTCGCCCTGCTGTCTACGCCTCTCAGAGGAAGAGAGTGGGCTTATGATTTATTTATGCATCTCAAATTGGGAATTGAATCTCAGTGCTGTCATCAAAGTGCAAGAATGTGTTGGAAGAAAATCGACATACTCTCAAGTATTCCGACTGTGAAAAACAGACGAGGAATTTATCATACAAGTAATTCAAAGTGTTGTAGAACATAGAACACCTATCTTACAGACCGTCACTCTCGCCGGGAGAAAAAAATTTCCGATCTTACACAGGCGCCAGATTCAGGCATAGGAGCTTTTTCGAAGCTAGATTATGAAGTACGAAATGTTTATTGGTTGAGTACGGATTCATCTTGATATTTAGGTTTTAAATTAAAAGTTGTATTTTAAGTACGGAGAAAACAATAGTTCCAAACCAATAAAAATTTACTTGAGAGCAAAAAAACAAGCTGAAGAGCTTAGATTCTTCGCTCAAGTCATTTTCGACTTGCAGAGGAAGTAATTTTTGATATTACTAATATTTACCACATATTAGTTTGTTGCTTTTGTTCTCGAGATGATCCGATCTTCGAAGCGTGTTATTTACATTGCGCATATTTGTGCCCGATTCAAGTACAATTTCACGAAAGCGCGAAGATTTCGAGGAATAAGAGTTAGCAACTTGACAAATACCTGTAAACTTAATACTATCAAATATTTTTTAATCTGTAACAGGGCCACACTTGAATAAAAGCTATTTATTAGGGCTGATTATACAGGATGATAATATAACAGTCTTGCACTGATCCACGGTGCCATCTGACAGACCAACGCCCACCGAAAAAACCTATGGTTTCACCCAGGCACTACTACCTGACGTAAGAGCTGTTTGAAACTAAATTGTGAAGAACGAACGTCTTCATGGAAATATTCCTACTTTTGTGCTGCTCATGAATGAGAATATGTAGCTATATTTCTTTGAGGATATATCCAGGAATCCTAGACGCTAATATTGCATTTACTAAGGCTGCCCTTTTGTTGTAGTTGCATCTTTTTAAGTAATTGAGAGAATGAAGAAAAACGGCGTGTTAAACCGTGGACCTGCCATGCGTTGGCGCTATCACTGGATTTCGGTCCTAAATTTTTCAATCAACAAGTCCTTTGGCCAAATTTATGACAATCTGCTGCTGATGGGGAAGATGAGTCATTCACTTGTTGTAGTTTATCTGAAAGATCTGGCGTTTCTAAAGTTTGACCGGTAGCAAATCTCCTAGATGGATTAACTACTTCTGTTTATCATTATTGAGTACTAGTGTGTTCTTCCGCATTACGATAATTTTGTGGCTTTCTCTGCTTCTGTTACCTGTTACCTCCTCGAGTGAGGTGTGGTAAGCAGTTATAGAATAATTTGAGCGAGTAGATGTATATTTTTTGAAGTCAGAAATTTAGTTTTAAAATAAATAGTAAGTGAAATGTTGGAATGCATTATGTATATGAAGTGAAGTTTACTAAATGGATCCGAAATGCACAATGCATGGAGAAGCAAGTAGAAGCATTGTTTACAGACACTGCGTTCCCTGGGCAACACGTAGTTATTACACCTATCAAATTGAGGGATAGTTTCTCAAACCTGAGGATCGCAACCACGTTCCCAAAGCATGATCTTGCCTTTCGTCTTAAATCACAAATGTTTTTATTCCTATCTTCTAAGTCCTTTGTTTGCAACGCATAGATAAGCGGTATTAAGATTCTGCAACTTTACATTATGGCACCGGTATCAGCAAGCCAGTTCGATCATGATGTAGTTGAAAGTAAGATATGTATATATTCATCATCCATACATGTTAAAACACATGATGCATTTAATTGGGGAGAAAGGTGATTACGAGAAATGTATGAACTAATGATTTATGCGTATAGAAAAAATCAAAGATATAATCCAAGACCTATTCCAAATTATGGTTCAGGTCAATACCTATGATCAATTTGGGCGCCCTGGAAAAGATGTGTTAGAATCTAGCTTGTAAGGCCCAATCATCAGGTTGTATAATTGCGAAACTTCAATTTTTATTTTCTCTTTTGTCATTAGATGAGTGAAAAGTTGAATGCTGAAGTTTAATATATCTGAATAGTAGCCAACTTTCAATGTCATTGTCTACAATATACCAAACTGCAAACGCTGACTTAAAATCACATATTTCTAATCCGGTGACTCCCACACCATCTGAAGATCGAACGATTAAGCTTCCTGAAGTCCCCGCTGAGCTAATCCAATATGTTGATAATGGTCGTAATCCAGATATCTATACACGCGAGTTTGTGGAGTTAGCTCGGAAAAGTAACCAGCTCATGAAAGGCAAAATTGAAGCATATGCTCAATTTAGAGATATTTTAGCAAGTGAGATGTGCAAAGCACTGCCTGAATTGGAGGCCGATGTCATGCTCATTCTAGAAAGAGCATGTGGTAACACTGATGTTATCAAGCAACGCATAAAGGAGGAAAGTTAAAATCTTTTGATTTCAAAAAATTATCAAACTGTGTTCAATTTTGTTTTTATTAGCGGTGAGGTCCGGTCGAAATCTTTATAACTTTATACGTCCTGAGAATATTTACGATGCAAAACCCTCATATCTAATGCCCAACCTTTTCTAACAAACAATTGTAAGTTACTATAAACACTT
Organism: Erysiphe pulchra; assembly: GCA_002918395.1. NCBI lineage: Eukaryota > Fungi > Ascomycota > Leotiomycetes > Helotiales > Erysiphaceae > Erysiphe > Erysiphe pulchra. The sequence continues at coordinate 22,021 of PEDP01000021.1, forward strand.
AAAAGATACAATTTGAAATTTGAAATTTGAAATTTTTTAGGATAAGTTAGAGAACGATTGTTTCCAGATTATGCTTTTTTTGTAGACTACAGTTAAGAAAATATGTTAATGATGGCCTCTTCTTCTATGGGTCCACAATAAGTCAGTTTATACGCTTGTCTTCAGTTTCCGACTCCAGTCCATTTCAAGTGAGGGCTTAAAAGTGTATTGCAAGGGATCCACTACCATGGACCTAGAAGAATGATGCGAAAAATTACAGAAATGAATGTTTTCAAATTTAAATTCACTAGAGGTTTCGCGTCAAAATTGTGTTAACTGAATAGTTTTAAGTCCTATAGATGTAAATGTGGAGGACCCTTCGCACGAAACTTACTTTTATGGATTTGGGAACAGTACATTGTTGAAGACGACGAGGTCTAAAGTGATAGCAAAGCGGGCAAAACCACGCCTTACGAAATATGAATCACTGAAATCTAATCTCGAATTACTATTATACCTTGGGATGAAGATAAACCTCAAGGAAAAATAAGCTTCATACAATATTACTGAATGTAACATATGTAAAACTTGAAAATACTTTATGATCGATGACAAACTCCCCGGTTTTGTAATCAGAATAGTAAAACATTAAACATGCGACAGAATCGGGATTCTCTGAGTTTGTGCAACATAATCCTTAAAATCTAAAAAAGATAGCTTTCGAGCTGTGTGTGAATTTATTCTAATTTTGCTTTTCTATATCTTACTCAATAGAAAAAAATCATTGAGATTCTTAAAAAAAATTTCTTTTGCCAATCTGACCGATACATTCCTGCCCCGGCCTCCCTCCCTCTCGAGTGTCCCTATCATTTTCCTTGGTTTTATCAACAACTCGTTCTATTCGTCGAAAGACAAATGATGGCGAGAAACAAAAATTTGCGATAATCCGGGTCGAAGGCCCGCGTTAGGAAGTGGTTACTGGAGAAATATGAATTTGAAACAGGAAAAAATGCAAAATCCAGTGAATAAGACCTTGAAATTCTAATTTAGATGGATTAGCTATTTTTACTTATCCTCCTTTCCTTGGGACTGAGTTTTCTTTAAAAAAAGCTTTTTTGACCCATCTGCTTTCTATTTTTTTTGACGTATATCTTTAACACAAGAAGACATTAGATCTTAAGAGAAATATATTTTTTTTTCGCAGGAGAGGAATAATGAAAGATTGATAAACATCCTAAATTTTAAAGAAGAAAAAGGCAGTGGATCTTTGTAGCCTTTTTCAAATTAAAAACTAGTACTGAAAAATCCACCAAAAGAATCCAGTATTGAAGTTATCATTTTAAATCCGGGAGTATTTTCTTTAAATGGTCGCATATTGCATTACCAACCTCAATAGTTGTGTTCGAGCCCCCAATATCTTTTGTACGTACCCCACCTTCAAGAGTGCGCTTAACTGCCTCATCAATTGCTTTCGCTTCTATGGGCAAAGAAAGAGAGTACTTTAACATCATAGATACAGAAAGAATTGTGCCAATAGGATTAACAATGCCGCGTCCAGAAATATCCGGTGCAGAACCTTGCAGATGTCAGTAAATGTGGATGATAGTCCAAAAAAATCACTGATGAGATATAGGGATGGATCTTACCATGAATAGGTTCGTATATACCATTACATTTGGTCTTGCCGTCTGGTATGCCACTTAAGCTCGCAGATGGTAATAGACCAATGCTACCTGGAATCACACTAGCCTCATCACTGATAATATCACCAAATAAATTACTTGTGACTATGATACCGTTGAGAGCTCTAGGATTCTTAATCATCAACATTGCAGCGCTATCAATGAGATGATGACCAAACTTGAGCTGTGGAAATTCTTTTTCCATGACCTCAGTAACTACTTTTCGCCATAATCGGCTTGAGGCCAAAACATTGGCTTTATCTAAGCTCCATACAGGTAACGGGGGGTCAGCTTGTAGGGCAAGGTGTGCTGCTAATCTCGTGATTCTTTCAATTTCGTGACGTGAATATTGCTCAGTGTCCCATGCATATCCATCACCATCGTCCTCTTTTCTTTTACCAAAATATAATCCTCCTGTCAGTTCACGGATGATGTTGAAATCTGTTCCAGAGCATACGGATGCCTTGAGCGGTGAGCTTTCAACCAAACTTTCAGATGCAAAATTACATGGGCGTAAGTTTCCATAAGTACCCATTTCCTTGCGGAGGGTTAGAATCCCCTGCTCTGGTCGAACTTTTGATGTTGCCCATTGAGGTCCTCCAATAGCACCAAGGAGAACTGCATCGGCAGATTTAGCTGCATCAAGTGCTTGAAGTGTAAGTGGTTCCCCTGTTGCATCAATTGAACACTGAATCACATGTAAGTACTGTAATATAGCGGTGTCAAAAAGTTAAACATACACCACCAAGAAGATGCTCGTCAAATTGAAACTTCCCAATCGAAGGGCGTAACGATTCAATCACTTTAAGTACCTGTGCAAAATCACTCAACTAATTCCCTTCATTCTGGATGTGAATAAGACTAGCCTTGAGTGCTTCCGCAACTACCTGTATTACACAATTAATTTGAGGAGCATTCAATGACAAATGAGAAGCATGTCAATAAAAGCTAGCTTACTTCTGGGCCGCAATGATCTCCAGCAAAAACTACTATTTTATGAACTGTCATATTTATCTCGTAAAGTGATTCTACTTAACTCTGAATCAAAATCCTTTTCAGAGGATTTAGAGATGGGTTTTGATAAATTTCTGATATTTTCAGTGTCTGTTTATATTGATCATACTTTAGCTGTCATAAAATTAAATTATAACATCCAAGGCACTAAATAAGGGTATGCTACAAATTCAAAAATCACCAACTTTGAAGCCCAACATCGCACTCATTAGCTTTTTTTTTTAATTCAACAATTTGAATAATTATCAATTAATCTTTGCTCTGTAATAATGTTTATTTATATTTACATGTATTACGTGATACGATTCATGTGACTAGTAAAAATATTTCAACAAAGGCCAACAAAAGCGAGAAGGCACACGCCATACTACGAACTCTCTCTCTATAAGGTTATATCATATACTTAGGTTAGTCTAGCATACATTCCTCGGCTTATGCATCAACGTCGAGAAAATTGATTTATGATTGGCAATCGATAGCTTGTCTTTGCCAGCACGTTATCGAGATTAGGGTTTACAATTGTATGTTCGGAAACCTCCTGGACTATGCCTCACTAATCAGTTACCCCACCAACTTTTAGCTACTAAATTAGGCTATTTAAATTTGGAACTTATCATCGATGCTTTCAACGAAGAGGCATCAACTTAGAATGCGCCTGCGGACATGAGACTTTACCCACTCATTTTTTATGCTGTCATCTTCACATCTCACTAATACGCAGACTTATAAATCATATGACATTGGGAGATTTTACAAATAATATTTTGGGGCATAACCGTTTGAAGAAAATTTGCACGAGTTACAGGTTTTACTATCAAAATATTGCCAAATCAGTCTTCAGCTATATACGAAGAAAGTACTTACTAACTTATCAATTTTAACAGAAGACTCAGTTTAATGTTTGCCCTAGTGTTCCTTATTTTCCACTGTACCATTTTATTCGTTATCAATATTGGTGTTTAATTTAGTATCAACGTCTACGGCATGCCCACGATTTTGATTCATGCTGGCTCAACTGGTCCCGGATCTTATCAAACGTAGCTAAGCTCATTTGCCTCAGAGCTCTGTAAGAATAAATAAATAAATGTAAATTATGGTTATCTAGACATGACGATGCTTGTACTGAGGCTTATTCGCAATTAAAATATAAGTTTAGTGATGCAAATTCGGTCACGAGCATATATTTTTGAGTGGCTGGTTGTAGCCTCCTTCAAGCAAAGAAACTACAGCGCGACAACCACTTTTTGGTTGGGCAACGTTATTATTCCTATTCTACTTAATTAATCTTTACATCTAATAAAGATTTAGATGGTGTAGTGAGGTAGAAAAATTATTAGTGGCGGTGCAGGAGAGTTTGCTTGTGGCTTAGAAATACAACTAAATCCTTATAGTTCCTATTCAAAAAATTATGTTTCCCGAACGTATTCATACAAAATGGCTGATACATCAATTTTCAATACCCTTGCTCCTTATCACATTACAGCGTTAGGACTGCTGACAGGAACTCAGTTTTATCAGGTATTTGAGTCTGATGTAGAAAATTGCCGGACTAACTTCTGTTGTCAGTCTTTTGTCGGTGGGTTTGTAGCATATAAGGCGCTCCCACGTCCCCAGTTCTCTCAACTTCAACAGAAAATATTTCCAATTTATTTCAGTATACAAACTGTGTTACCAGCTCTAATTGCCATTACATATCCGGGATCAGCAGGAAAAGCATCAGGAATTAAGGGTGTCTTCGAGAATAGAAGGAGTGCTCTGATTCCTATTGCTACAATTCTTGTAACAAGTAGCATAAATCTTCTACTCGTGGGCCCTGCAACAACGAAAGCAATGAGAGAAAGAAAAGTCCAAGGTATGTATTTTGTATTTGTCGACGTTTAGATACTCACTTGCTTAGAAACTCGGGACGGTAAAAAATATACTGACCCAGCTCCTCATTCCGAGGAAATGCAAAGATTGAATTCTTTATTTAGTAAATTACATGGGATTTCATCGCTCTTAAATCTATTGGGCTTCATTAGTACTATAAGTTATGGCTTCACTTTGGCTAGTAGAATTGTGTAATTTAAAAATTTACTCTTTTAAATTGATTAATTTTATATTTTGATAAATACGTCCATAACTATCAACAATGCTACGTGGTATCTCGAGTGTTGACGAATATTACATTATAATCTCATCTCTCCCGAATCTAGAGATCGTATACACGTAATTCGCTTAGTTTTGAGTTTTCTATAATAAACCTACCCCATGATTAGCTCACATCGATGATCTACTCCTAAAATAGCCCAACATATTCTTTTAGAAGGCAACATTTAGTAATGAATTTATGTTGATTATATTTCTCAAATGGCAGACTCGGCTATTGATTCATCAATGATCAAGGCGGTGGAAACATGTAATGAAAATGAACAAGAGGAAACAAATAAGTTCCAGAAGGCTATCTCAGCGTGGCGGAGTATGTGGATTTATTATTATCATCAATGTAAACGTATCTAATAGTCAAATAGATTTTGATTTAACCTCTTTAATACCTTCCCTGGATTCAACTGCCTCTGAAATTATTCAGTACCAACGAGATAGTACGATTCAGAGAAAAGAGCTATCACAGCGAACAAAGGAGTTCCGGAAGCTCGATGATTCAGCGAAACTAGTAGAAATTAAAGCGCTTTTGAAAAATTATCAATCTTTTATTGATTTTTTGACAAATCATATCAAATCGACTAATTCAGCTTATCTTTCGATTTATTCATCACTCTCTGAAGCTCCAGATCCCTATCCGTTGCTCGAAGCTTCTGTAGACTCTCTACTATTATCAGAAGATGTTTTGCCAAAAGTCACGTCAGAAAACAAAAACTTGCAAAAAACAGTACGAAACCTCACAGCACAATTGGAGGATACGGAATCGAAACTTGAAGCTGAGAGAAAACTGCGCCAATCTTTGGAAGAGACAGTGGAGTTAAAGGTGAAAGAAGTAGAGGTGTCTTGGACAGAGGTTCTAGAGGAAAATAAACATAATTGGGAAACAAAAGAAAAATTTCTTGAAGAAAAAATTGATAGTCAAGAGCAGATTCTCAAAGAAATTAAAGCTAGTTACGAGGTTACGCAAAGGCTTGGTGTGTCGGAACAGAATGGGAGTATTGAAGGCTCACACGTTACAAATGCGGAACTAGAAATGATAAGTTCAGATCTTGAGAGGACTACTGCGAGGCTTGCTGAAGTTGAAGCTCGTAATGAACAATTGCGTCTTGAACTTGCCAAATCTACCTCTCATCCAGTAAGCCAATCTATAAATTTAGAGGATGATCCCCGATATATGCGGATCCAATCTGAGAATGCGTCACTGTTAAGGAAAATCGAGGCTGCACGGATGGAAAAAGATTCTAAAACGCGAGAGGTAGATAGCAAAATAAGATCTATTGAGAGAGAGATTAACCTGCTGAAAGAAGAGCGAGATAATTTAAAGATCAAGGTTCAAAAGTGGAGTGACTATGAAGAGTTGAAGAACGAGCTTGATATTTTAAAAAGTATAGAATTTTCCATGGGCGACGATGAGGATATGGACGAATTACAATCGACTAAAAAATCTTCTAAAGCGAAAGGTGATACGCTAGAGCAGCTCCTCCTCTCGAGGAATAAGAAAATTACCGAAGAGCTAACAGTGCTACGAGTCAGTCATGCCGATCTAATAAATCAAATCCAGAAAATGAAAGAAGAGCTATTTCAAGCAAGATCTGAACTCGAAAGATTGCAAAATCTTAATTCAACACTTGAGAACGACCTTGCAACTTTTCATGAGACTAATAATACATTTTCGTCCTCAATGTCTACCACAGGGAATCATGTAACTCGATACCCAACTTCATCTTCTAATTTCACTCGTAAAGGTAGAACTTCTCCAACTTCTTCGATAATTTCAGGTTTTGGTCCAAGGACAAGTATGTCTCCTTTTGAACCCTTAAAAACTGGTGATTCACCAGGGAGTGGTTCGGCTATTTTACCGATGATAACAGCACAACGAGATCGTTTCAAAAAAAGAAACATACAACTTGAGAGTGAACTCTCAGAGTCACAAACCACAATTTCCTCCCTTCGTCATGAAATTGCGTCTCTGAAGAGAGATAACTTGAATCTCTATGAAAAGACAAGATATCTGTCAACTTATAATAGGGCAGGCTCTATGGTATCGCCGGCTTTACCGTATTCACAAGATACCAATCCATCAGCATTGCAAACTTCAAATCTAGCATCTTCTGGATTGACTTTGAATAGATATCGTTCAGCCTATGAGTCAAAAATCTCTCCCTTTGCAGCTTTTCGCGGCAGAGAATCGGCAAGCTCATACAAGCGTATGAGCCTTCCAGAGCGTATTATTTTCTCTATCACACGATTAGTCTTAGCAACTAGGCTGAACCGTAATTTGTTTGCAAGCTACTGCGCGGTGTTACATTTATTGGTCTTTTTCTCGCTATACTGGCTTGGATCAGTGGATTGTAAAGAGAATATTCGTAAAATTGGAATTGCTGGTATTAAAGCTTCCGCTGGAGGACCTTTGAGTTCGGATACAGGAAATAATCTCTGGCAGCAAGATAAGATTACAGAAATAACATGAAAACTATTTATGTAATTGAAAATTTTGATAATTATCTTTTCTTGAGTGTATGAATAAATGGAAGAGATGTTTTATTTTTTACGTGCTTCATAGCAGACAATCTCTTCCTGTAAAAGTTGATCTCAAATATAATGACTGATATTTTCAAATAATTATAAAATTAAATCTTTAGTTAGTCAGATACTTAATTTAATTAAGTAAATTTCGATCGTCTCATTTTTCTTGCATTAAGTGCTAGCAAAAAAAGAAAATCGAATTTTCATCCTCTTCGATTACTAGTTACAACACTCATCGAGGTTACCTATTATTAGTTTTTATGATATTTTCTTGTATGCCTTCTTTATAGCAACTCGGAATAAAATAATAGAGTTTGTGCAGATACTCAGTACCATTCCTTGTTCGTCTACATTCATCTTGAATTGTGCACTTTTATTTTATGACAATTATCATTCCAAGGATTTTTTTCTATCACTTCACATGTTGCACCTTCAACTCAAGTGCTATCACGAATCGATGCCTTTTTTTTTTTCTATATTAATAGATTACTCGTGAAAATGCTTCTGGATCACAGACTACTGAGTGATGTGTTGTCTCTTTGAATATGGAGAATCTTTGCAGCTAACTCGCGAGCTTGAATATGGCTTAGTGGATTCTTTAAATATGCTAGCTCAGTGATCCAATCAATAAGATATTGTTCCTGAACTAGTGACAAATGCTGCTGATGTTTTTTGCTAACTGAATTTTCTGTTTAACTTAAGGCATTTGGTACTTACAACAACTGATCTTGTTGATATATTGCTCATCAAAAAGCCTATCTCTTCAAAGTCATCTTAAATACCATATTCGACTTTGGTACTCTCTACTAGACGGAACAGTCTTGAATAAGCTTGGTACTTATATAAGGACATTTTGTAGAATAATTTCGATTATACTTAAAGGTCTGGCCGGAAATTAACAGGGTAATTTTGCCATCTATTACCAAATTTAAGCTGATGGCACTCTGCTGTTAAAGATTAGCCATGGCAATCATGTCAGCAAGTTTAGGCGGAAATCTAGATCAATAAAAGTCAACAATGTGCTTGTTAATCACCTTGTCTTATCTTAGTGATAATTTTTTCATATTGAACATACAATTGCGTCGCAAGTTATCGTACAAGAAAGATCTGCATCGGCTGACGGGCCGTATGAATGATACGTAGCATATAGGTACTAACTTGCATGTAATTGTTGGCACTAAGGGGTTGGCCTAGCTTGATATATTTAGCTAATTTGCTCGTGCCTGTTAGCCCCTTAGTTGGGATAAAATTGTGTATAAGTAGTCGCGAGCTTGTAGCACTTGGAACCCGTGCGAGGTTGTTTATCTATTCTTACACTGTAAACAAAATCAATTTACATTATTAAAACTAAAACTAAATCCCCGACCATGTCCTCCGTTTCTCAACGTCTTCTCTAACATGTCAGTTACTCGCGGTACATTATATTGCTGCACAGCACTTCGCTTCGAGTGTTTTGGGCCTTGTTTTTATATCTTGGATCGCATGCGGTATCTAGCTTACTTAAATTTAATTTTTTTTGTTCACTTTTCTGTGTTTTGAGACAAAATCTACAGTAGTTTCTGGGCCTTTTGAAAGACTGACTCGCTCACCAATCGATTTCGTTATTCTTAAACTTGTATTTAATTTCAAACTTAGGCGCGTCGCGTTATATATTAATAAAACTAAACATTTTGCAAGGATTATCAGTAAAGCAGCGCGTGCGCTTTGTAGTTCAATCAGTTATTGACATAGCAACCCAAGTGTCTAAATCCAAACCGTTACCTAGGACCACGGATATCATCACCAACTCAAGCTAATTTATAAATTGAATCATTTGAAATAAGCTCAATATAATACAATTTCTCAAGCTTATAGACGGCTAAGTCAGCATCAGTTAACTTTTTCCATAAGTTCCTATGGCAGATAAACAAGCAACAATATATGTGATAGATGTTGGCTCAACAACAAAAAAATGTCATAATGGAAGAAGTGAAAGTGATCTAGAATATGGCTTACAGTATTTCTGGTCGAAAATTGCTGAAACCATGGCTGCAAATCGAATAACCTGGAGTGTTGGAGTTATTGCATTTCGAACAGATGATTCTTTAAACCCCTTAGCATCTGAGGGCTATCAAAATATTTCAATCTTAAAACCTCTCGGTAAAATCGAAATGGCCGATGTTGAAAAATTTAGACCAAAGCTTATATCAAGTAGTACCGAGAACGGTGATGCAATATCTGCAGTTGTTGTGGCGATTGCGGAAATTATTAAGTTTACTCAGCTTAAAAGTGGACGACCTGGAAAGTTTAAACGGAAAATTGTTCTTCTCACAGATGGACAAGGCTTAATTGATAGCGAGGGAAGCGAAGAAATAATAAAGAAAATAAATGAAAGCGACATCGAATTAGTAGTGATGTTAGAGGAAACTTGCTTGTAAAATCTTTTAAGGGCTGACGTAGCTTCAGAGGCATAGATTTTGATGATCCGGACTTCGGGTTCAAGGAAGAAGAAAAATCTTTCTTGAAAGTAACTACAAACATAACCCTACTTCATGTTTTGATTACTGATGACAATATCAGGAACAAAATGAGTCGTTTCTCCAAGACTTCGTTAAAAAATGTAATATGGGTATATTTGGCACAGCCGCGGCGGCTGTTGAGCAGATTTCAAAGCCTTCAGTCAAAGTTTCAAAAGCTTATGTAACATATGAAGGACGCTTAGAACTTGGTGATTCTAAAAAAAATACCAATTCCTCAATTTACATTGATGTAAAGCGATATTTTAAAACAAAAAAGGCCAAACCACCTTCGGCTAGCCGATATGTTATAAAAGCGCCTATTACTGAGAAAGTCAATGAAGATCAAGCCGATCGTGTTACGGCAAATGACTTCATAAATAGCGGAGATCTTTCAATTGTCAGAAATGCGAGAACCTACAAAGTAGATGACCCATCAGGTCCAGGAGGCAAGAAAGACGTCCCTATCGAGGATCTCGCAAAAGGATACCTATACGGTCGTACAATCGTCCCTATGAATGAAGCTGATGAAGGTGTCACTAAATTTGATACTATTCAAAGCTTTACAATAATTGGGTTTATCCCTTGTGATGAGGTATGATGTAAGTGCTTTATCAAATCATTAACTAATGAATTAAGTACGAGATATATCTGAATATGGGTGAAAGCTGCATAACCATTGCTCAACAATTTAATGACCAAGCTCGACTTGCAATGTCATCCCTCGTACATGCTCTACACGAACTTGAGTCGTACGCTGTCGCGAGAATTGTTCCTAAAAACGGCAAAGATCCCTCTATTATCCTCTTAGCACCTCTTATCGAAGCAGGAGAGGTAGAGGCCCTGGTTGATGTGCCTCTACCATTCGCTGAAGATATTCGTACTCACAAATTTCCTCCCCTTGACAGGGTTTTGACGACTTCTGGAGCTGAGTTAACAACTCATCGTAACTTACCATCAGATGAACTTACTGAAGCAATGAGCAATTATGTTGATGCAATGGATCTTTCTAGCTTTGAGAAAGAAGCTAATGAGTATGTGAACAAGTACCCCACATGATTTGGTATGATCTAATTAATTAAGTCTTTCTACCGAGAATTTACACAATCCTACTATTCATCGCGTAAATTACGCGATTCGACAAAAAGCATTGAAACCTAATCAGCCAGTTTCTTTGCCTCCATTAGATGTAGCACTGTGGTCCAAGCTATCTCCTAAGCTTATGTTAGCGACAGCCCAAGAGCTCGATAAATTAATCACCGTGGCCGCAGTTAAGCCAGGTTAGTATTTGGAAATTTGCCCTAATATATTTTTGAATATCTTCCTAAATCCTTATAGTACCAACCGAAGTAAGAGGAAAGCGAAAAGGAAAACCTGAAAGCAAGCCGCTATCTGGTCTTGATATTGATTCACTTCTTGGAAGTTAAAATAATTGAAATTACAAGCTTAAACGATTCTATACCTTACCCTTCTTTTTATTAAGCCTATTTGAGCTCCAACATGAAAGAAGTATAAAGCTTGAATAACATGGATAGATAAAATGATATGCTCGTTCTTTAAACGTTAAGTCCCTATAAAAAATCAAAGCCATAAAAGCAATATAACAAACATAATACAAAGTGGCTAGGGCTTGTCTTAAGCGATTGGAAAAATACAGATAGGACTTGTAAATTACCATTTTTGCTAAGACAGCGATAATTAGTCCCCTAATTTACTGATAAATTTACGGAAGATTTCCACAATCGCGAACGAAAGTGTGAACAGCAAAGGGGAAATATTTACATTTAATAGAATTAAAAAAAAAACCCCTTACATTACTGTACTCCAAATCCGATTACTTGCCCCATCAGTCTTCCATCTAAACCGTAGTTTTACGTTTGGCAAGTACATATTTTTCACCATATTCCATCGACAAAAAACTCATTGGTCGAATGAGTGAACGGAAATCTTTGATCAATGGCAATTGTTGATGCTACTTCACAGTCCGTTCTTATTACCGATAGCCACAGAAAAGATAAATACGATCCTTCGAACAGTTCACGGGTTTTTTAGATGAGAAACCCCCCTCCTTCCCCTCCCCAAAATCCCACGTACTTCTTGTGCGATCTTTCCTAGGCAACAAAAAAAAATTAAATTTTTATTAATTACGGAGCACGAAGATACTTTCATGAACACTACCTGAAGGGTGAAAAGAGAACAGATCATATAGGGTAATTATCACACAGTTTGAACGAAAATTCGCTGATGCAAGCGAGCTAAAAATGGTATATTTCAAGATTTCGTATTCCAAATTTCTGAAAACCCATTAGAGCCACTAGAATTAGTAGAACCTACTTTATATCTAGTTCAAATATTTACACAATTGCGAACGTAAGTTTAAACAGGAAAGGTGTCAACTTGATACCAGAACTTGGAAATGCCTTGACACATACATGGGAAAAAGTCTTTCTGAAGGTAGATATGCGATCTCCTCTATGAATTATGGAGTAGATGCACGTACACGTAAAATCACTTGGGTGCAGTTTCAAACATATTCTTCTTTAGCTATTGGCCAAAGGTATACCCTCCCAAAATCATGTGACTAAGTTTAAGCCTATTACTTCCACTCTAGTAGATATACACTCCGTAAAATTAAGAAAAATGATTCAACATAAAACATGCATTAGTACTAGGGCTTAGGTCAAATTGGCACAATATGTATGTTAAGTATTGCAATAAAAACTAAATATATGGTAATATCTCTTGATGAGAAGCTAGAATTAAATGAAGCCTATGCCAATACCATTGGATGTATCGCCCTCGTACTGAAGTTAGGCGAAGAGACCAGGGATAGAGGGGTCAAAGTACTAATCAAAATGTAACCTCATTTTTATCTGTAAAACGTTTTCAGCAAAACCTCTATACCATAAAGATAGCACTTGATTTGTGAGTGATGTTAAATATATAAGAATCGAGAATATTTGATACTAGATGATTTTGCACTAAACACTATCTAAAGATATGACGGGAAAAAAGAAGCTTCTGAAGATATGGAGGAGCTTCTGAAGATATGGAGGAGCTTCTGAAGATATGGAGGAGCTTCTGAAGGTATGGAGGAGCTTCTGAAGATATGTGTAGAACTCTTCTTGATGAGAATTTTCTAAATTGTTGAGAGCTTTTTAAGAACTTTTTGAACTGCCAGCCACTGAATTTTTGAGTAAATTTCCGGTAAGGATAGTTCTAATATCACAATCTTTCTCATAGGATTTCCGCATTAACAATTTGATTTTATCGACACGTTTTATGTCTGTTGTGAACTGGAAGGTTTGTTAAGAATGACTCCAGCCTAGTTGAAGAGATGTATGAGGCATTCCTGGTATTTTATTAGCCTTCATTACTACTTTTTTCATAATATAAATTGTTACTTACGCTTCTTAGTGTATCATTATTTAATAGGTTTAATCTTTGCCAAGTAATTTTGAGAATTTTTGAAGTTTTTTATTGAAATAGATCGGAGTAGAGTATTTTACGTAATAGAATAGTCAAGGGTTTGTGGAAGAGATGGTTTGGATAATAATTTGGCGAATTCTGCATTGGATTGAGGGATTCTAGCTGGCTTATATATACCCTCACGATGACTAAGCATAGTTAGAGTTGTGTTAAGTATTTGGCCCTTTGGCTTTTTACATCAAGCCCTCAATACCCTAGTCTTTCGTGTTTATGCAAATCAGCTTTTAATTTCACTAAAAAAGTCAAAAATCCTAGTCATCTCTTACTATCCTAGTCGGCTTTCACATTTATCCTAGTTAGCGTTTATTAAACCCCAGGTATCCCTCACCACCTTCTCGCTGGCACAAACACTCACTATTCAACTACCCCAGGTGCATCTCGATTTCTTATTTTGCAGACCCATTTGCCGCCCACAACTTTTCGTCCTACAGGCCGTGAAACACCAATCCAAACATCAATATTTTTTAAAGATAAAATACTTCTTCTAATGCTATTTTCCAATGATCCCAATCACATGAGGCCATTGCATCCTTTTGAATCGCCATGAATATTATAGATGACATGCTCACGGCTTGATAGACTTCCATACTTCCCTCACATGATAGTCTTTCATATGACTACTCAATTACTTGTAAAAAAGCTTAACTGATAGTATAGGCAATGCAGTCGTAGAGGAATATTTTCACCGCTTCAACAATGAATGACCTCAAAGGTGCATATGATGTACGGCGCTTAGTCTAGGCTTCTCAGCAGTCACTTATTAATGTGGAACAAGCAAGGATTGACAAAAACATCCTTACAGTGATTCTAAAGTTTTCTTTCCACAACCTGTCAATGGTCACATGCATAGAAATGCATCCGAGACTAGAAGTTTGTCATCGAGAGGGAGGCACCTTGGGTTAAAGCCAAGATACATAGATGCGCCGTTATTATCTATGGGCTCAACAGACGTGTTCCTAAAATTAGCTTTGGTTTCAAATACACGCAAGAGGAAGGGGTATATTAGTTATCTCAGTCAAGACAGTATTTGCTAATTTCTTCATTTCACTTTTTCAAGCTTTCCTGAATCTTTCCACTAATTGTGTAGCTTTCGAAAGCATCATTTCTTTTTGCATAATCACCATAGGTTGACGATCAAGTATCGGTACTATAGAAACTAGCGGCTCCTTGGATGAAAGAAGTTCAATCAAAACGATGAGTTCAAGTCCGCCTTAGATTCTATTGATGAACAGTAAGTCATTCGATAGCCAGGTATAGGCTGATTGACAACTCATATGGGCCTGGAATTGTATGCAATTGCAGCTCAATGAAAATAATATCAAAGGGATCGGGGATAACTAAATTGATAAGTTAGAAGCTTCTAATGCCTTTTCACTATCATTAAGACAGAAGATAATGGTTTGTTTGAGACATCAAATAACGAATAGCGTTATGAAGGCAATTAAAGTTGATGATACTATGTCTTAGTGTGTGCTCTGCACTTCGATATCTTTCCCGAAAGCTTAATGATATCCAATAAGTGTTTGGTGATATTAAACTTCCTACTTAATGTTTGAAGATATTACAAAAGTGACACCACTAGCCGTAAGATGACTTTTTAATTTCAAAAATGATGCGGTTTGTTTGTTTGGTGCTAAATGGCGACAGATTTTAATTCTTACAGCAATTACAGCAAAAACCCTTGTTATCAATAGGCGATAGTTCAGGATTTGGTTGCCTTCGGATTCCACAGTTTTGTGGCACGTAAAAACAGTTAAGATCATAGAGTTAAAGTGCCACTGATCAGATGGCTGAAGTGGTTAAAATTGAGGGTTTTGGTGACAGAATTATAAAAATGGGTCCCAATTGGATGTGTGAATGAATAGGTCTACACCAGAAGAAACGTCCCGTAAAGCACTTATCAAAAAACGTCCTCGAATTATTTATATACGGTTCAAAATTACACTAGCTCTAGTTCAACGTGATTGATTTTAGAAATAAAATTAAAATAGAAGAGTCATAAATAATCATGGGTCTGTGAAATATTGTAGAAAATTTTTTTAAATTTGACCATACAACTTCGTGCGGCTCAGATTTTTGAAGTCCTAGTTTAACTCAAATAAGTAAATTTTAAAATAAGGCCTACTCTTTATCAAATTCTGTAATAGACTCCTAATTAATAATACCTTTAATCTCATGAGAATTTTTGTTTGGTGGAAAACGTAGTTAAATAATTTACATCTAAGTTTTTACCTATAAAAATCCATTGAACTGATTTTAGTAGTCAAACTACATATGTACCAAACAAATCTATAACACTTCATATCAATAAAACAAATGACCAATTAATATTGAGAAGAATACTTACATTAGAAACTAATCATGTATTTTGTAAAACACTCTCCTCACTCAAAATCTGTTTACACAACTATCAAAATTATCACTTGATACCCACTGAGATATTTCGCTTCGTGGACTTCATCTATTTCATTCATCTGTCTCAGTCATACCACAGTACGTGTGTCTCACCAAAGACTCGGAAGAAAGTTGGTTGGATGTTCTGGGGCTTGTTTTTTAGACGGCCAAAGGGGCCTTTCCTGTTCTGGGTGAAGGAATGGAGCTCTATTACTGCAGCTGAGAGGATAGTCCCTCTAATTGATAGCGTGGCCTCACAGGAGCCTAGGCTACTCGTGATGCAGGACAACGCTCCTTCCCACAAAGCAGGACTGACGATGCGTGAGTTCGAGAGAAGATTCATCTCTCCAATCGAATGGCCTCCGTACTCTCCGGACCTTTACCCACATGAAAGTGTATGAGGCTACATGAAAGACTATATAGATAGTCATCATCCACAGGTAGTTTTAGGGAGGCGGCAGTCTTTACAGGAGTTTCTGGCCATCGTGAGCGAGGCATGGGACTTGGGGTTCAATGGGGATGATTTGGAGCATCTGATAGAATCAATGTCCCGAAGAGACAGAGCTGTGTACGAAGCCTAAGGAGGTTATGTAAGTTATTAGTTAGATTTGGTCGCAGCTTACGAAATGCATAAATTTATTTCATAAGTGAATAATATATTTTATTCGAGAATAACCCCACATACTTCACAAGAATTTCGTCCAAAAAATTCCCTCATACAAATTTAAGGGTTCCTAGGAAGATCCATGCCGGTTCAAGTTAGTAAAACTCGATATACCTGCAAATATCATATTTTAGCGCTGATTCACAAGATTTATCCTGTAGAAAGAGTAGCCCATACTTTACGAGATCTAAGGTATAGTCTTAAGTACCATTCTAAGGATATAGATGCTGCTTTGAAATCACCAAACTCGTCTCTGAACGTCTCCCGCAGATATCATCCTTAAATTTATATGTCGCAAGTTGTTGAATTTTGGGTTTAAAATAACTATTTAAGTTCCAAAAGGCTCTTTCACCCGAGAGGACCACCCTCCTTTGCCTTGACGGAGACTGTAATTCTAATGTCATCATGAGTCCGTACTCCCAAGCCTTATGCCAGTTCAAGTGATCTAGCATTATAAATTCCAGTCGTAAGGCTCATCCATCTCCCGACTCCGATGGATGAGCCTTGCGACTGGACTTTACATTGCTAGATCACTTGAACCGACATAAGGCTTGGGAGTATGGACTCGTAATGATTTTTTTTGTTAAAGCCTCAGGCCCACATCACTACCCCTGTCAAATGGAATTATGTATTTTGAAAGTCACTAAAATTATGTGAATTACAAATTTCCATAGTTCACTAGTAATTTACGTGATTTTGCCATCGCTCCGTGGTACACTATACCATCCGGGCCCTTCTTCCAAGTAGAGTCTGGATAGTATGAGCGCCAACACCAATCGTGTTAGGAGATGGTTGGTTCAAAATTGACAATCTTAACGACAATTCGTAGTGACATCTACAAATGGAATCTGAAGCATGGGTATGTCTAAGAACAAGTTGAATCATCCAACATCTAAATGATTTCTGACAAACACAGTAAGTGATTTTAAAAAAATTAAAAGAAAAATTGATTCGCAATATTTGTGATTGACGTTTAGACCATGGGTTCGTGTGTGTGTGGATCGAGGGACAGTATATAAAACACAAAATACACCTGCACTTGAGCCTGCATTTACATCTAAAAATAATATATTTCTGAAGAAAATCGTCTTATTTTATTTTCATTTTTTATAAAATTAAACGTCTCATATTCGTTATCTTTATGGAAGGTTTCAGGCCAGTATTAGACAAAACTTCAAAATTCCTGGTAAATATTTGCTAAATTTTTAGACAGTTTCATACACAGTTAGTCACGTGAAATATATCGAGCCCCGGCAGCTTTTTAATGTTACAGATTTCTTTATTACAGCTATTTTCGAGTGTTTTATTTAAAAAAACGAAGCATTATTAACGCGCAATTTCTTTGGCAGTATGAAATATATTTACGTTCAGACAGAGTTTTTATATTATTAAAAATAATACAAATTTGATTGTTGATAATGAATCACATAATTGATATGATGTCCGTTCATTACAAAATAAGTGTGAAATTGATACTGATGTTAAAAAGTCCAAGTGCTACAGCTGCACACTACCAAAAGTGCCTAATTAGAGCTAGATAACAGAAGCCCGGATACATTATTCCAATCAAAATATCTCGCTAAAAACAGTCTCGGATTCTAGCCAATCAATTGCCTAGCTCATCAGATGTAGCAGTCCGGAGAAATCATTGTCCTTAAAAAAGATGATGGAACAATTTAGCGTTAAATATCCCTCCCTACTATAGCCAATTATCTCCATCTGATCCTAGTTAATATCCATTCAGATCCCTACAAGCAACCAGAATTGGTTTTTTAAGTATTAAGGATAATGGTAGCACGTATACTGGGTTATTACAGTGACATTTCGCACTAAATCGCTTTTTACATGGCTGTACCCGTAAATCTTGGCCTGGTAAAGCTCTAATCCCAGAAACGTTTGCTTGTACTAAAATTGTCAAAAGGACGGTGAAGCAATTTAGTGTGAATTTTTCCTTACAGCCAAGGCCAATTGAGACCAGAGTCAACATGGGTTTTTTTGGACGTATGAAGGACAATGATAATGGGAATATAATTATGAATTGTGGACAATAATGCAACACATTACATAATTCATGACTATTATTGCATCTGTATTCTATCAAATATATTTATTATTACTATCGCATGCGAACACGCGCTCATTTTCTTATAGAATAATATCTGTATGTGATTTCGAGTTATCAAGAACTCCTAGCCAAATTCAGATAACAAACTCGTACTTTTCCACTTCGGCATATATCTTCCATGTGATCTAAATCTCCAAGCCTAGCAGCTTATTGTTTTAATACCATTCCTCGATTTCTAACGATGATGAGTGGAAGAATTTGGAATCATTATGAAGAGATGGAGAGGAATAATTCAAGTTTCCACATTTGGAAGATCTCGTGGTAAAATTCGTGTCAAAATACTCAAACAGGAGGAAGCTTAGTTACGCCACGAAATTGCGAGATATCTCTTTGAAAGAAGGCCAACGAGAGCGACAATTCCAAGTGTGGGTTGATCAGCACTTACACTCTGGACTTCGAATATTCCTTAATTGAAGAGACACACGCATATATAAAGTATAACCTTGGTGGTAAGAAGATTCATTCGAAGCAACTTACTGTCAACCTAGTTGAATATTGGAATGAAAGTTATCAATTAGACAATACATCTATTAACTTGTTTCAGTTTTCCATAGGATTAGAATCCTATTGACCTAGTTAAGCAGCTTTTTCATAGTTACTTTGGAGTAATTAATTGGCATACTATGCTTTTAGTTGAATGATCTAGTCTCAGATCTGTAAGAGATTGGTCGCTTGCGTGTAAATTCAGATACTGATCGTTGACTAGGTAACGGTTCAAGGATAGAAGGATTCGGCATGGAAGAAGCATGTATAAGGCGATATTGCATAAATCTCATTTGTACCCACAGTTTAGCTACATTACAAGTGTCCCAAATCTACTTATCCGTTATCGTCACTTATCATCTTATCCTCCAATCAGAAGTCGGACGAAACCGGGGGGTCAGATTGCGACCTTGTTAGAAATCTCTGAAAATGAGATATTCGGTATTTAACTCTGCGACACTAAACACTTAACTTATTTGCATTTAAATTGACGTAAATTGTCCTGGATAAGGTCGTTGAGAACGGCCCAAAATGGTAATTTTGATTAAAATGAGGGAGTTTGAATACGCGACTATTTATATTCGGATGTATCAAAACGTGTCAGCTAACAATGAACAAAAGTCACTTTATGCTTATGATTTTTAAAATAATTCTCCTTCTATCAAAAATTTTCTATCACAAAATACCAAGATTCAGAGAGGGCGTATATTCATTCCAAGAGCTCTGATGAAAATTTGATGGCGTCTGAATAACGAATCAATTGGTTTTTTTTCTGCTGTTCCACGTTTACCAAAACCGCGGGTAGTGTCGGATGGTAATGTGGTATACAATCCGGGCCTTTCTTCCAAGCAGAATTTGGGTAGCCTGGGCAACTACCTCACTCGAGGCAGGAAATGGTTGGCTCGAATCCAAAAGACCGAACCACATTTTGCGCAGTGGATGTTTGCAGGATGGTGAAGGCATGTCTGGATAATCCTGGGTTTGTAATTTTCGTGGATGGATGTTTACGGATGAGGAGTGACCACTTATGAAGGAAAAGCAATTGTTCTTCGTAGTAGCATCTAGAAATGCAATCTGAGGCACAAGTGTACCTAATGAAAAAGTTGAATCATCTAACATGTAAATAAACACTGTCACTGTGTCATGGCCTCAAACACAATAAACAACATCAAAAAAAATAATAAAAAAAACCACGGGTGTGTGTGGCAGGCATGCAGGGGTAAAGGTCCATCATAACCGCGCATTTTCTTAGATTTGCGAAGTTGTGGCTCAGGTGTTAGAGGAAGCTAGCACATCAGAAGAGTTTAGAGTTTTCCAATGTCACAAATATGCTAAGCATAATTACTTGTGTGACAAGAATTTTATGTTATATTATTGCCCAGATAAGTAGAGACAATCTTGTAAATGGGGTAATTTAGAATGGGAAGATTAAGGAATACTAAAAATAAAAGAGGAGGCTGAGTATGAAAAGGTCATCGCATTAGCGCTCGACGGCTAGCTGCCAGTTTGAATAACCCTAGCCTCTTACTTCATAGGTTAATGACACGAAAGATTGCAATGCGAAGATGTAAAAGTAAAGTTGTGTGCTTTTGTGTGTGTCGCTGGACGTAAGGTGTTTCAAAACACTTGATATATTCATTATCTTTCTCCCTCTCTTATATTCCCTCTTTTGCAATCTTTTATTTCTCACGCTCAGAGTCGTTTGTTATATTTCGTTCTTCAACTATTTTCAATATAGTATATTTCTAATTTACGTTCGATTTCACCTGTCCACGAGCTGCGATTTCCCGACAAATGATAGACCTTTTTTGCTAAATATCCATTGGGCTCTTTTTCACTGCCTAATCATGGCCTTCTACTCCTTATCAATTCTGCTACGGCTCTATGTTCTATCGATGATATGTTATGCGTATATGGCTTTATCACTTCCCTATAGCGATTATTTTGCAGACTCTGACATGATGGGTGCTTGTAACATTGAAAATGCGCGTTTAACTACAGATGGTAAGTTGACTTAGACTATTCATGTAGTCCCAAAAGTGTGCAAGCTCTGAAATTATAAAAGCTTCGACACCGTTGCAACCACCCTCAAATGATGTCAAAGTAAAGCATGTGGCGATTGGAAAAGGTACTCAGAATTATTCCTGTATTACAAATAATCCTATGGATGCTCCCGCCCCTGTTGGCGCACTGGCGACGTTATTTGATGCTAGTTGTATTGCGGCAAGAAATCCCGCGAAACTAGCCCAACTACCATTTGAGGCTCTTCAGACTGAATTGCCTACTGACGAGAGTAAAACGTTGACGTCTTCCAAAATTGCGGTCAGCGGCCATCATTATTTTTCGAATCCTCAGACACCTATATTCGATCTTGTCACCGCTGCCGCTAATCTAGGATCAGTTTCACCAAAAAAAGCGGATTCCAAACCAGCTCCACCAAATGCAATTGTCGGAAAAGATAACATGGGAAACGGTGCTGTCCCCTGGTTAAAGCTTACCGCAACTGGTGATATAAAAGAAGTATTTCGTGTCAATACGGCTGGAGGTAGTCCTCCAAAGACATGTCAAGATATGCCCAAAGACTTTACAGTCCAGTATGTTGCTGAGTAAGTTGTGCTCTAAACTCCATTTTTCATCCATTCTTCTCTTCCTTGAAGATAGTATTAAATCATAATCTTTAGGTACTGGTTTTTCGAAGCTAAGAATTCAGACGGTGGAATTAAAAACAGCGAATATAAAAATCCGAAATTACTATACGAGAATAACGAAAATGAAGACGATTAACGACTAGGATGGAAGAGATAAGGCGGAAGATAAGGAAGAGAAAGATTTACGTTGAATTCGATCCTCCCAGCACTACCTGTGCATCGAATCACAACGCAATATTTACAATTTTAATTACTCACTCCGATCAGCAAATCCAAGAAATAATAATAACAATCCTGAGTAGGCTGTGCTTATGCGATTATACCTAGGATTTTATCTTTAACTTCGACCAACTACATTAAGTTATGCATATGAGAACTTACCAGCGAGAAGATATGTATTGTAAATCTTTGTTGCTGTTCATTGTTAATTTATTCCTCTCCCTTTTATCCTCAAATTTCTTCATACGTGGATTTATAGATGAATCAATGTATTTGTATATATACGTTTTGCAATATGGGTAATATTAGTTGTATCATAAACCATATACCACCTCTATTTTAGACGTGATCAATTTTTTAGGGAAATGTTATTATGCCCCTCAAGGGAATTATTTGCCCTTTCCCCACTTTGCATAATATCGGACCTTTTTGAGTCACTTATTGGCATATAAAGATTTCCAGCCAATCCACGTTTAACGCTTGTTTCTCAACTCCAATATTCCGTGAGGAGATTATAAATAGTGGGGCAAAGCATCACTTCAGAGTTAAATTCTCGGAAATTCCAGCTCGCTTATTTTCTCCAACATTGGAAAACAAAAAAAAAGCGCGAGCTCAGTATTCTGAAGAATTCATATCTGAGCTTCCTTATTGGAAGAATTCAAAAGTGTAAGTCTGAGCGTACCTAAAATCCCCACTAGTCTTTGTGCTAGTTGAAGATTAAGATATTGGCCTGAAATATCTGTCAGTCTTCGACACAAATTCACACACGCAGCAATTAGTCTTGCTCTTGGAGTCTGTGGTAACTCCAGAGTACTAAAATCCCAATCAAGCGTAAAGCATATGTAAAATCTCTTAACACTCGCGAATGGATGTCAATAATTGAGGCTGCATCAGCATCTGGACGATGGCTCCGTCCAGCAGTCATCTTTGAAGGACAAGGTCTCCAGACCTCGTGTTTTCCACCCCAATCTCTACCCGACTGGTTATACACCACTTCGGAATATAATTGGACATCTAATAGTATCGGCATGGCTTGGCTTCGCCAAATATTTATACCAGAATCGGCTACAGCTCAGATTGGTTCTGGGCTTCTAGTACTTGACGGACATGTAGATGTTGAGTTTATGTAGACGTGCTATCAGAATAAGATAGCATGTCTCTACCTACCAGTGCACACGTCACACATTTTGCAGCCATTAGACTTTGCTCTGCTCTCGGTAGTCAAATCTAAATATCGCCAGGAGATACAAGCTTTAGCTGCCATTGATGACGCAGCTCCTGTTAAAAAAAACCTTATATTACATGCTATGAAAAGGGTAGGATGGAAGACTTATCTGAAAGAGTAATTCGAGCTGGTTGGAGAGCCACCGGACTTTGTCCGGTCAAACCAGGGCTAGCTCTACAGTCAACCTAGGTTCAGACCCTATAAGCAGCTACAACACCTTGTCTTTTGCCTCAAAATTCATCTCATGAAGTACCTTCAACTCCCAAGCGATTTTAAGATTTCTACCGATCTCAGAAGTTGTTTGAACGTGAAAACAATTTGAGTCATTGTACTGGCTATCTATTTGCCGAGGCCGGTAAAGCTATTTCCAAGCCCAAAACAGAAGTAGCTGAAATTAAAGCATTTAATGCGCGAATACAAGCGCAGCTAGATCAGTATAGGATAATCAAGCCAAAGAAACGAATTCAAATCAATCCAAATGAGCGCTTCAATAACATCGAAGTAATCAAGCTCGCTTTGAATCAAGCAGAGGGCATTTCTTCCAAAAACAACAAAATTACAAGTTCTACAATCTTAGCGAGGCTAGAAAATAATACAGTTGCTCTAAATTATAGTCCTACATGTAATCAATGACAAATTTAATTGTAGTTGTAGAGTAATTGTATGTTTAAAGATATGCTAATGTTTTGATGAGGTGGACCAAAACTAGGTGGACTAGCTTACAAAATCATGTGCAAGTGAAAAACACCATACAAAATTTCCCTGGTCAAACTCAAATTTAGTACAGATAATATTAGGTTTAGTGGACCCTTAAATTATTCCTGTAAAGTTTCATGAATAGCTAGTATGAGAGTAACTAGCACACTGCGTGCTATCTTTCGTAGTTAAATAGCACGCGCGAGTTATTGCGAATAGTGATTTCACATTAGCAATCTCAGATACATGTACTACAAAACTCCAAAAATAACCCATCTGAATGATGAAGATCCCCTTTCTGGAATACCAATCTCAAGTGGCTGTTGCTAGTTATGCGATTCACATCATGAATAGTCACATAAACGAAAGTTATTCTGGCTATTTTGTGCAAATTATATATGTTTTAGGGACACATAGCTATCAACAAGGCACTTTGGCGGAGTGGTTAACGCGATGCCCTGCTATCTCCCGATATTTAGGCATTTCCCTCGGGAGCGTGTGTTCGAATCACACAGGTGTCGAAAACGCTTGTTTTGTTTTCGAGAAATTAGTTTTTAAGGCAAGTCCTTCAAGTTTACACTAGGGCCAGTCAGACTTAGAATTAAATTTCGGGAATCATCAAATTCTTACCTCCTTTCCTTATTTTCTTACCCCTCTCCCCTGCTCTCTCGACTGCTCTCTCCAATCAGCATTAGGACTACTGAACATGGAGAGAATAGAATTATATATTAAACGGGACTTCATGGATGGATCGAGACCCCATTGAGAAAACAGAATTTTGTAAAGAGAATGGGACAACTGTTCATGGAGAGAATAGGACTAAATTTTACAAGGGATTACAGGGTGAGATCCAGACCTCATTGAGAGAACGGATATCGTAGTAAGAACGAGACTACAAGAAGAGAACAGGAATTCATAAAGCGAATTTGACTTCTTGTAGAACACGTAGCTTCATGGGAATGGTGGATGAAAAATACACTGAGAAATTATTTTGTGTATAAGGTATCAGTAGAATGTTAATTGATAATTAGATTTCCCTTATTTAGAGTAGACTCGGTTATTGACAACTTGAAAAAGTTGAATGGACAAATTCTTTAGCTTCCTAAGGATCGGTTAATGAGGAGCCCCACAAAACAAATTGACATCGAACATACAGCACAACAACCTAAAACACCATAACTTTCTCAAAACAAAGCAGTTTTTTCACCAAAAGAACTTTCAAAATATCTAGAAAATCTATCCGTTCCAACGGAAAGGGCACTGTTAGTTAATACCGAACATAAAAGAAAGGATTTCATTCTGTCGAGGGATCAATTGATGTTATTAACGCAACAGAGCAAGTCCATATATATTCAGATAATTATCTAAACCTACAGAAATAGTCCTATCGGGACTTTCTACAAATCTATATACTTTACGAGATTGTGGTCTATATGTGGTATTTTTTACCTCATTATAGAGGGCAACTAACTCACTTGGAGTCGTTATTTGTCAGACCCTATGCCCGACACGCAGCAGACGGTGTATTGTAAGTTACTCTATCCACCGTGTATAGATTCTCAAAAGAGTTTGCACTTGGCTTTACAGTTAAAAGAGAACGAAAGTAAAATCGGTCTCCTTGTTTTTTTCTTTGGTGCTAGCCCCTATTCTTCCCATGAGCATAGTGCATTAGGATTGCTTGCAATGGACCAATACATCTATCCTGCAAGGTAGCCTCAATCTCATTGTACTCTCCTGGTACTGCAAGAGTTGCGATTTCCGAACCTTTATAGACCTAAAATAAATATGGCGTAGAGTGATAATTATTCTTGTAGAGGGCGTTGGTAATACCCTGGAACCCTTGAAGATAAAGTTGGCATTCAATAACACTCTTTTCAATACCAATTTGGTAAAACTCAATCCTGATGATAACTTTGATTTTAGCTGTCGATTTCGTATAAAACTAAGCACCAAATGAATATATACAAATCCCGAAGATTTTTGATTATCTTGCATCAAAATTCTGTTGATTCTTACTAGATCTAAAACAAACGACATGATAGTAATTTAGCAGTAATCATAGTTTATAGCAAGGATTTTCATTCTGTAGTTTCGTTTCTTGTATGATTAGTTGATTAAGAAGTCGATGATACTCTATACTGAGCAAATCTTAATTTGAGAAAGAAAGTTTGTATGTGAGTTACTAACTAACATCAACTCAATGAAGGGGATGAAAAATTCACGAATATTAATAATGTGAATGAGACAGATCATTAAAGATAGGGAAATGTTTTTAGACCATTTTGCGCTTTTTTTGAGGCATTTATGTTCATTTAAGTCTTAGACTAAATCAAGACCTGCTGACAGGCCCGGAGTATCTATGCCTTGGGTAGTGTACCCTCTCCTATGCCTTACTGGCAGCCTCTGTCCATCAGTAATACCCTCACAAATCTTCATTAGACCACAAATTTTGAGGAGCCTTTAGCCCGTTACTATTTCACCTCTCCAACCAATGAAACGAAAGCCATTTGTGGGTGTATGGCAGCTGGGAAAAATCCTCTTTGACTGCTGGGCGCGGGACTCCCTCATTCTTAACATTCGGACTAAATTCGCAGACATAGCTACCCCTTTGAAGCGTCTAGCGAGGCCGGTCAGCTGGGTGCAGCAGAGATGTGGATACCTAAGAGTGACATTCTTCGCCTTCCTAGCCTCTCCATAATTTTTCCCATGATTCGAGCCCTAGAGCCGTGATCTGAAAAATCTT
This sequence comes from Erysiphe pulchra, assembly GCA_002918395.1. NCBI lineage: Eukaryota > Fungi > Ascomycota > Leotiomycetes > Helotiales > Erysiphaceae > Erysiphe > Erysiphe pulchra. The sequence continues at coordinate 48,545 of PEDP01000021.1, forward strand.
GATGAAGATTGGTTACCACGAAGGAGCCAAGCCTAGCTTAGCCCTCAAGATTCCTTACGGACGTAGGGTAATTACAGAAAGTTGATTTTTTTTTTCTTGCACCAAAAAAATCAGCGTTTTGCACTTGTTGCTGCTTTTGAGATTCCATGACCGGCAAAGCTTCCGGACGAGAAAAAATCAAAATTGTATGCATTGAAGTGGTTATTTAGTGCGAAAAAGACCCTATAAAAATATGTATAACTCTAACAAGCTTGGTTTTAGTCCTTATATTTGAGCCAATAAACAGGTAACAAACTTCAATCTTTAGCCTGTAGTTCTGGTCAAACATAAGGATTTGGACCAAAGTTTTTGTTCGAGACAGACTTAAATGATAGCAGGGGATGAGCGAATCTAGACCTAATTGGGTTAGCTTTGATGATGCGGCACAGTAAAGAATACAGAATTCCCCCCCTAGTAAGTGATAACCAACCACCTTGTTATTGTCTCTAAACCCAAAGGGGCAAGCATCATCACAAAAATACGCGTAGAACATTGAATTAAAAATCATTTGCACCAAAAACTGCTCGAAAGCATGCTAGAATAATCTCGATTGTCTCCTTAACCCGTGCTAAAGAATAAATATAGAGCTAATGTTTTAGACGGATCTAAATGTTCTGGCCACAGGGTGTCACTACTCTTTTGGGGTTTGGAGAGAGTGACAAGGGGGTTACAATTTACCAGAGAAGGCTGGGGGGTAACTTTAAGCCTTGTACCTCCGCAAGAGTAGTGGGGGGATTTCGGGAATTAATTAGTTTAGTAATGGGAAAGAAGTGGATTTGTTGAAAATCCATATGCGCCAACGCCAATCAATGAATCGGAATTTTGCAATGTTGGGGTGGGGGCTGCAAATAACATTTGCGAGTTCAAACTCCACTCAATATTAAAGTCTGTTATAGTACAGAACTTCTATAAGGCTTGAAGACTACCAATAAGAATCAGTGTCTGAAAATCCAATCCAAATATGAACTAGAGACTATCCATGGCTGATAAAACTACAGACTGCCTGAAAACCCGTTTCTGCTAACTTATGTTGCCTAAATTCACCACACAATCTAGACCTCCGGACTGTTAGATTGTCCATCTCCAGACTTAACGGCTTGAGCTGGCATTTTTAGACAAACTCACATACAAATGAGCTAAAACTAAAAAAGCCCAATCAGGATCAGAGACAAGAGACGAGAGATGAAAATAAGTATATGTTCTATCCAAACTGGTGGGTCGATCCAAAATGTCGGTCCAGGAGTCTTTACAAACTATCTTGCCTCCTGGACTTAACACGAATCTTACAGCCTCAAAAAAAGTTTAGAAAAAACTTGAAGTTTGCATCACATCTGAATAATTTTTAAGTTAGTACGCGTACTTCGTACTTTGTGATTCGCGCCGTGAGCATCGGTTTGTCGTCGAGGAGCAGGGATATCCTCTCGCTCCAATTTACACGGGTGCGCCCTTCCTTCCCCCCGATTTTAATTTGGCAGGGAACATAACATGTTACATAAGTCGTTATCATGAAGCAGCACAAAATAGATTTGTTGACTACGGAAAGGTGTATACAGGGATAGTGATGATTAATTAACTGGTATATTAGGGAATACGCAGAGAAGGTTTGAATAAAGAAAAGGCGTTGGACGGGAGTCGTAGAATTGAGAAGATCAAGATGAACTTGACGAGATATGTTTCGCGTTCGCAGGTCCCTGCAGTACCTTTGAAAGGGACACATCGAATAAATTTCTTAAGAATGGGGAAAAATCTTGATTCGAACAGAAATGCGCAAATCACGATTGTGAAAAAATAAAAAAATGGATGGATGGATGATAGTGTGGATCCATGATATTGTTTCGAATAATTGGACCACGTTCCGATTGGGTTGAGTAAGTGAGAAGTAGCAGTTGTCATGCATTTGGCTTCCAATAACGTAAAAGTTGTCAAGTCCGAGGGATCTTGGGATTGTGTAATTTCAATGAAACATTCGAATTGAAATAGAAGTTGAGCCACGCACGTTTTAACGGAAAAAATCGTAGTAAGAGCATGCTCGTAAGATGCCAATTTCTTTTAATCCAGGCAAAGTTATAATGCGAGGGAGAGAGATATACAAATCCCTCGTGGAAATGTTCATATAATCAACTATTCTTGTTCCGTACAGATCAAGTCCCCGTTCTCTAGATTTTGAAGATGCAGGCATATGCACTTGTTCTGGCCTTCTATCTGCCACTCTTTTACTGCATGGATATGATGATGAACGCTAGACTCAAGGCTCCTCCTGTAAAGCCAACTGGAAAATTCTTTCCCAAAATAACAGAAGTGATACCTTACGCTTATAAATGCGGTCTTAAACTCTACAATGAAGATGAAATAAAGGGAGCTATGAAAAAGAGCTGCGCAATATGGGAAGCCACAAAAAATAGACGAGTTTGCAAGTCAGGAATATGTGAGACTAAAGTCACATCTCAAAGAGACCAAATGTTCAAAAAACTGCCTTCCATGGGTTATGAAGGCGCCGTTATCTTATTTCCTATTTTACGCAATTCAAAAATCTATCAATTCGGTGAGAGCACCCTTAATTTTTATAGGGAGTGTATATTTGGTCCATTTCTACCTCTGTAATTCCGACATAAACCTTCTACTTGGCAGAAATAATCACTGGATAGAGGACAGGCTAACAGAAACATGATTACGATAACTGTATTGTGTTGTGCTTGCATCAATTAATGCTTTGCATCACAAAGCATTTTATCCTAGAAATGAAGATATCATTTTCTAAGACTTAATCAAAGAATTTTGAAAATTACTGTGATGAAGTTATGTACTGGTTCCTTCACGCATAGATAAATAATTAAAGACATTGTCACCTATCATGAGCATGAGGCCAAGAAATGCGTTCTCATAGCAGTGCTTTTAAGGCAATTTGCCTATTTACACTGTAAAATAGTTAGCATGGGTATTCGACGACTCAAAACCTACGAGCGGTATCACCCATCAACTTGCAGCTCTCATTAAAGAGTTGTATAAGCCATAACTGAATTATAACATTTTCAACTTCCAGCTGGGCCTTTCCTCCTACCATGGAAGAACTGTACCTGCTTATATCCCATGATAAAAGATGTTGGCAATTATTATTGAAAAGAGGTGGGATGTATGGTACAATACACTACAACGGTGGTTAGAGAAGCCCTCAATACATCAGATGTGTACTGTACATCAGTGAGTGGATTTAAAGCTTGATGATAGATCAAAGTTCGAAATCCTCTCATCTTTTTAATTACATTGCTTCGGATAATCATATGCTTTATCTCTTACAGTCATATAATTCGAATTTACCAGACATGAAAGCCTTAAATTTATCTAGTTATTAGATTTCCAAAGTCTATAATATGATAGAAGACTAGATTAGACTTGTTTGCAAAACGATCACTGTTGCTCAAAGCTTTTTTGCTATCTTCTTACAACCTTCTATTTATCTAGAGGCATTGTTGTGGGAAGGCTAAAAAAAGAGAAAGGGAAATTTATTTACATCTCGCTGGACGGTATTTTAAGAGGGAGCCCGTATCTAGTGATTTTTGGAGGTTTTTCCCTTGCAGTTGCACACTCGGAACTGGCCATCATTTCGTCTATTACTGGTGCAGGTATTACTGCTGGATCGAAGTCGCAAAGAAGGCATAGATATTGCCCTGGCCCATAGGTAGAGAGTACCTACGTGCCTTTCATTCTTTGATAGACTCATTTAGGACAGTAAAAACGTTTCTATCAGCTCGTCCTGTTATGATTTTCGCCAATCAGAAGGTTTATGTCAGAATAATTTAAGTATGAACAGGAGGAGTGCGGGCCAAATATACACTTTCTTTTTATATTTTTAAATATATGTTTACTGATTTTTGCATAATTAGAAAATTTTAAAGAGGCAGGTCACGATCGAATAGTCTCAACTAAAGATTGTCGGCTCGTGGGAATTGTCACCAGTGTGAGATATCCAAGGACATACAAGATTGAATCATGCCTTCGTAATGAAAAATCCACACACAGATTAAAACATCCTCACAAGTTAAACGCCTTGGACTTGAAGGCAAACCAGAACGAAATTCTGAACAAAAAGTTAGAATTTCTGAAATTACAAAAATTAAAGGGAAAAGAGATTTTAGGGCAGCAGCGAAATAGTGATGAAGCTTCAACCTCAGGAACAAAACCGTATTTTTTAATTCTCAGATAAAAAACTTTGTAACTATGGAGTTTGCATTAAGGCGTGGTGGTGTCTTTAGGGAGTTTATGGGGTAAATTACTTTTTGACAGTTGAAGAAAAAGAGAAAAAAAAGGAAATTTCTAAGTCGAAAGACTACATCTTTTGAATCCTTAAACAAAAACTTTGTTACCTAACTGAGTAATGTTGGAAAAGATCAATTGAAAAAAAAAATAATTTAAAATCCTAAGGAATTATTTTAGAATTTATTTTTTGCCCGATGACAATTCAAAATATATGAGGATTGAGTAGCCAAGGCCTCGTACTTGTTTTCTTTTGGTGTCGCTTAATATTGCGTATCGCTATTGACCTAATGGATTTTAAAACTGAGAGGGCTAGGAGGGAAATGGAGGCAAATAAATGAATGATTTCGATCATAGTATTACTGCGTAGACAATTTTTATTTACAGATGTATGTGAAGCTGTTTCTAAGGTAACGCTTAATCACTAATCAGTTCCATAGTGCGAGGCTGAACAGATAATGACAGGGGGGGGACAGAAAAGTTAGTTATGCAACTCTCATTCATTGATCAGATAGGTACTTACCTTGCAATTGTCAGGCAGCTTCAATCCAAAAATGCCAAGCAAGACCCTTTTGTTTTGCAAAAAAAAAAAATTTAAAAAAAAAAAGGGATAAGCTAATCACCCAGGCAAAATTTGATGTGGCTGACGGTGCAACTAGTTCCGATTCTAGAGAAAGAGTGAGATAGGACAAAGAGGGCTTCATAACTGGTTGCCAATTACTAGAGACCATGTCCGAAGATGGTTGGAAGTATTTGTGGACAACATGGTTCAAGGACTATACTAGTGAAATTGCAACTTTTGAAATGAATCATATCTCTCACTTCGGAGTGATGTCCACTTCTCGTGTAGAAGGAACCCCACTCGAAGTTAAAGAATTGGCTACAGAATTCAAGATGTGACTTATATGGTTTTGTTGAAAAGCTAATTAACACCATGGAGGGATGACATTTATCTGTCAATAAATCAACATCTAGAAGGTAAAAAACAGCGAACACTTTTCTTATATCAAACACCTTTGTTTGAACAAGTTAACCGAAAATTTTTTCGATATCCACTTGGTCTACTTGAATAACTATGAAAACAGGCCAGGGATGCTGTAAAAGATTTTAATGATTCTAAAGAGAAAGTGAAAAAAGTCCAGATTCAACCATGTAGTGATACAGTCGAAACAACTTTGGGACTGCCATGTTTCCATAAGCTCCGGGACCTACTTCTTCGCGGAGGTACACTGACAATAAATGACTTTCGCCAACGTTAGCATATTCCCCATGAAGCTGTAGATGTGAAATATCGAGCTCAACCAATCCTAGAACCTCTTACCACTTCCCTCGGAAAAAAAAAAAGGAGAAAAAGAATGAAGGAACAGGTAGATATGGAAACCATCAGGAAACTCTTCATTCTGAAAGAGTTATGTAAAACTATCGGATCCGAAAAGCCAAAAGGAAAATTTTATCCAGAGAGAATGGCACATCTATGGCTATTCCAGGTCAATTAGCAGTTTCAAGTAGCCAAGCTCCAATTATTAATTGCCAGTTAAGTTGTCGGCCTACTAGAGTTTTCATCTAATATACCTTGTAGAAGATCTATTGAAGATTAGCAAATGATAACTTGTATTGTAGGTAGCATTTTATTAGAAGTTTCCATGTTTGTCCTTCATGACCTTGCTTCAAACAGCTTTAACGTCTGGAAGTAGCCCCCTCTGTAAACCCAGTAGGATGTCTCAGCGGACGATGGTCTATAAGACTCATAGTAGGGTAGTTCTATGCATATTATTTCAATCAATAACATAGTGTCCCGATATTTCGACGTAGATACAGTACGACAACTTGAAAAAAAGTTTTTAGGTACTGATTTTTAAATAATTATTATCAAAAAGGTTTCTTTTGTACAGATCCATGAGGAAATGTTTTACTCATCAGTTATTCAACTTACGTTATTGAATCTTCACGTCTTTGATTTCAAGTGCACATTGAGGGACGTAACACTTTTATGCAAAGCTCAATTCAAAACATACCTAGAATTATGAAAGTGCATTACGATTCGGTAAGTTATGATGTGGCGCATGGCGCTAATATTGTCGGCTGGCATAGAATAGCTTATAGCTTGCGAATACTAAAAATAGAGCTATACCCCGGACCAGAGAGTTGATTATTAAAAAAGGGACGATATGTATCAATAGTTGGCAATTGCGGAATTTTTGAGCCGTGTAAAATTTTGTAGTGTGGATACTGTTAGTTCAGGAAATGAGACATGCGATGAATGACCTTAAACAATTTTGAAATCACTTCAATGAACCCAAAATACAGCAACCAGAGGCCTTGAGTTCATTCTCACATAGCTGGAACTAATTAGCTCATGCTGGTAATCTAATGACGAATTAATTCTGGCCTTTTCCCAGCCCCATGAGTTCCAAATTGCCTGGACTTTCAAAGTTTTTCGTTTTCCGGATTCCGGATTTGACGGTGCAGGAGTGGGGGCATCGGCATAAGAAAGCAACGATATGAAAGTATAGTAGAAATTGTGTCGTTGTTACTGGGTGGAATCTTCCACATGATTAGTGATTTTGAAAGCTAATAAGACATATGACCAACAGAATCGTTGGTTCCGAGTTATTTTTGTCGATCAAAAGCAGAAAGAGAGGACATCACCTAACAGCTTGAATCTAGTGCGTAGTTTCATGAATATTTAAATGCAGTTCAACTTCCCTCATTGATAAACAAAATTTTAACAATCTTAATCACTTTAACATATTCTATAACTTGTCATCAATTAAATTAAATCAAAAATCCAAATCATGTCTTCCTCTAACTTGAATATTGAACGCGAAGGATCGGCTACAATCAAGAGTAAGTGAGCGTAGCATACTATGGAACTTACATCCATAAGACAACCTCGGTTTGACTAATAAAACTATAGGTAGATCATCAAGATTCCTCACAGAGGATTATGAAAGAATTATCGACTGGTTGGAGGAGGAGGAAAATTTTAATTCAATGTTTGGAGCTGGTGGGAAGACCATAGTTGATGGCAAATGTGCCTCAAAACCTTCGAAGATGAATGATTTGGCTTCTTTACTAAATGAAAAGTCTAATAATCAACTAAATTTGACCGGTTGAGTTCTACAATTTCGACTGCTCAATTATCGCCAAACTTATCAGAAAGCAAGAGCATGGTATTGCAGGTAAACCGGAGCTGGTTTGTCACTCAATGACCAATTTGATGGTATTAGGACTCTGCGGGAGCTGCTAGAGCGGAAATGTCCGTTCTATGAGAGAATGGACAGGATTTTTGGTCATAAAGCGAATGTGAATCCACCGTTCACGGCGGATTACGCCGAAAAAACTACGGATGCTGGAAGTTTAGCCCAAAGCGTGTGCCGCAGACCTTAGGATGCGAGGCGATACTGTAGTTACATGATTATGCACTAAGTGTCAACGTCTGAGGCTATTGCACACATGTTCCAACACAACAGATTTTGTAGACATCACTATACCGTACGATGTAATCGTCCTGGATTGCTCTACTAAGATTGTGCACAACATATCATTTAAGTATCACATCGAGCCTGACATTTAAAATTCATGTGGCAGCATTCAGTACATTTCGGCGTAGCTGAGCTGCACACGACGATATACCCCGCTTAAAAATATATACGTTGAGAAGATGACCCGTTCATAGAAAATTCGGACTCGGAACTGGATTCCGAACTTCCTATGCCTTTTTTTCCTTCACGCCCCTCTTGTCCTCCTTCATCTTCCTATCCTCTTCCCCATCATTTTCATCTTCTTCTTTCTGTCCCCATCCCCTCCTCCCTTTACTTCCTTTTGTTCATCTTCTCCTTCTACTCTTTCTGGTCCTACACAGGTCCAAAGGGTGTCAATAAGATAACAGCGTTATTATACCTTGAAGCTCAGGCTAGACAGGGGGGGTAAGGTCTAGAAGGCGCTCAGAGCGTACTGATTCGGATCTCATCTTGATTTTGAGACAAAAACTGGAGTAGGAGAGGGAAAAGATTGGATTGGAGTATGAGGCGAAAAGAAAACATGAGATTTTCATGACGGAAGAAGGGAGGAAAAGAGCACGAATAAGCTCGGACTTAGCTGTCAGAGAAAAAAGGGTGGATTTGATAGCGAGTATGGTGAGCAGAGGCGCTACTCAGGATGAGGTAGAAATTGCTCTTGCAATTTTTGATAGAGGCGCTAATAATTCATTTACTTCATGGTAACAAGTTACTGTTGTGCAAAGAATATTCCCAAGGCCGGATTTATGATATATAAAAAGAGAATTATTTGAGTAACAACAAAATGCCATCAAACTTTTATTTTTATATTTGTTATAAAATAAAGACTATCTAGATACTAACGTACCTAGTTCGTAATTTCTAGCGACACAAATATCTCTAATCGCTTCTCGATATTCAGCTGCGGTCTCCGGAACCTTAACTGATTCAATGACATTACTGACGTCATCATTTTCGGGAGAGACCTGCTCTTCCCAACTATTTTCTACAAAGTGAATTAGCGATTTTCGTACTTATGGGATGAAACATACCGTAACTCAACACAAAGTTGTGGAGTATGCAACATGCTGAGATCCATTCAACGACATGCCGTGAATCCTCGGGTGTGTCAATTTTGAGGCGCAATTCATATAAAGAAGCCCACCGCTCTTTCAGAATCCCGATGGTGTGCTCGTTTCGAATCCGCGCCTGTGCCAGACAAGTGTTAAAGACACTATTAATTTGAATATCTGCGGCTGGCCTTTTAGAACGCGTGATAACCGTGTGGCTTAGTCCATAGGCAGAATCTATTCAAAGGGTGAAAATGATATGTTGGTTATGCGGTCAGTTATAGAACAAAGGTGACGATCTTACCTGCCAGGAGATATTGTCCAGGACTGAAATAACTGCTGGGATCGTTTGCAATCTTCACTCTCCCAAAGACATTGGCATCAGCCATAGACCCTGGAAATCCAGTCGTCATCGAGATGATACGTTTGTCGCAATCACACACTATTTGCGCGTTCATTGAATATTGTTGATGCCGATCCCAGTAGACTTCAGGGTCCGTCCTTGGTCTGTGACGGAGTGGGAAGCAAGTCCCATCCACAAAGCCAAAACAGCCTGGAAAACCCTCTCTTGCCATTATGTTGGCTATTTGCCGTCGTCTATTGTCATCTGGCCAGCAGAAAAACTTGCCAACCAAATACAAAATAGCGGTGATAACGCGTCTAGTATATAACACTACTGTGCCTTCACTCACAGCCCAGGCACGCCGTGACCGAGCAAGGCTAGCTCAATTTCCATACGAGCCCAATCGCTCAAGTGCAACTATCAATTGGTGGACAAGTGTGCTTTGTTTACAGTATGAACTGTTCTGAAAGACAGGGTGGCCCTCAATTTTATTCAATAACATTTCGAGTGAATACCTACTCATTCGCACGGTTTGTCGAAAAATGTTATCATTTTCGCCAAAGAAGAAATTCGTAAGTAGTCATCACTCTTCTCTGTTATTCTTCGGCTTACCGAATAACGACTAGACGTAGCAGTCTGAAGAAATTCAAGATTCTCATTTTTAAATGCCTCAAATTCATCATCATCCAAGCCGTAGGTAAACTGTATTTCTTCTTGAAAAATTTCACATCTTTGTGCAAGGTCCAGCGCGTCAGATATATCTCGTTGTTTTTGTGACCTGCGAGGCATCGTGCAAAGTATTTATTAAAATTCAGTCAACCAATATTTAGAGGTGAATTGTTTAATTTGAAGATAGATTTGTATAAGCTTCCATCCTCTTACATACATGGAAAATATAATCGTTAATTCGAAGTCAATAAAGCACTGAGGTGATTGCGATGAGATATTGATATTTCAAAATATGAGAATAATTTAACTTGTCGATTAAAATTGTCGTTAATTGAAGTTAAAGAGTATCTGGTTTGGGTTATCGGTCTTTATTTATAATTTTTTATGAGGAAATTTGGAACGGACAAAATTGACCAGTGCGACAAAAAAAACGAGACAAATTAGAACTGCATCGAAACACTAGAGATAAAGTCAAGTTCGAGATTAGATTTCCACGTGAAAATAAAATAAAGTCTAATTATTATTCAAAAATGTTATAAAGTGACAGGTAAATAAATATCGTAAAAATTTAATTTGCGAGCAATTGCGCTAGCGACCAAGTGCGGAGCTGAAATGATATTATTGGGAAGATTGAAGGATGTAAAGTAGAATGTAGAGAGTTGATTATTAAAAAGGGAAATGTTATTTGCCCACCTCAAGAAAATTAAATGCCCTCCCCCCCACTTTGCACAATTCTGGGACACCTGGATTTTTAATTCGTCTTCCAAATTTTCGGACCAATCAATACTCTACAATCTTTACTATTTGTCTATTTCTACTACTAATCTCTACTAACTACCTTCATAAAATCCACTCACAGTACATAACTTATTTGCCACCCCTACCAACTACCTACCTTCCCCATATTTCACAACTCGGTACCACCTTCATAATAAATGGGATGTCCATTTCTTTGCCAGGATGAACTGATTTAGTAAAGATCTAATTCGATCATACCCAATCAGATTCAATTAGATTCAATTGTGATCTAAGTGAGTAAGGAGAATGAAATTACTTCTATAATCTGATACATATTATTGGAAATTTTCTAGGCATATATACAGTCTTTAGAAGATTTTGATTATTTTACCCTCTCTATAGGTGATACTCCAAGGTCGTTGAAGAGATCATAGGCTCCTCGGACTTGCAATGAGTGTCTCGGTCAAGGACATGATAAGAAAAACTGTCCACTACTCAGGATGGTCGAAAAGAATAATGGAGAATAACCTTAATCTTCTAACTACTGTATTTTGCCAAGAAGATTTCCATTAATATGCATCAGTTTATTTTTCTTACTCACTTAAATCACAATTGAATCTAATTGAATCTGATTGGGTATTATCGAATTAGATGTTTACTGAATCAGTTCATCCTGGCAAAGAAATGGACATCCCATTTATTATGAAGGTGGTACCGAGTTGTGAAATATGGGGAAGGTAGGTAGTGGGTAGGGGTGGCAAATAAGTTATGTACTGTGAGCGGATTTTATGAAAGAAGTTAGTAGTAGAAGTAGACAAATAGTAAAGATTGTAGAGTATTGATTGGTCCGAAAATTTTAAAGACCAATTAAAGATCCAGGTGTCCCAGAATTGTGCGAAGTGGGGAGGAGGGCATTTAACTTTCTTGAGGTGGGCAAATAACATTTCCCTATTAAAAAAGGGACGATATGTATCAATAGTTGAGTTGGCAATTGCGGAATTTTTGAGCCGTGTAAAATTTTGTAGTGTGGATTGACTGAATACGAGACGGATTACCAATCGTATAAAGTTAAACTACAGAGTTAAACTAAAGAGTTAAACAAAGTCACAAAAGAGATGTTTGAGGACCCCGATTAGAGGCACTAATTAAGGATTGTTCTGCTGTAAAAACAACCCAAGATTCGTAGAATTAGTTTTCTGTTACCCCATTAGCCAGTCAAATGTATGTCACATGGAAAAGTCAAAGAGATCTTGGACGATGAAAAATGATTGATACCATAAAGTCAAGATGTCCCCTATTATTTTAACACTTGAAGAGAAATTTCGAAATCTTCTAAAAAGCCATGCCTATGTGTGTACATTAATATCCATAAAAAGTAACTAATGTTGCCATAAAAAATTCATGCTGAATTTCAGGTTTACTGCATACGAATTTTTCCACGGAATTCATAAATATAAGAAATCGATCAGAATTAAGTTGGCATTTTTTTTATTGAACCTTTTCGCATTGCAGACTTGGAACTACTAAATGGAGGTGAACTTGGACTGTAAAGCCCGATAGGCTGTGCTTTATTTACAGTAGCTTCCCCTTGTCGCTTTCTTTTTAAAGTCAAAGAGGCAACATCACGAAAATGCATTTAACACGCGTTTCTTTGGTCTGTTCAGTGTTTATTAATGTTATTAACATTGAATCAATATGAATACTTAGTGATTCGCCCATTTGCATCAACAACTGCTAGGCAGCGTGCTGGCATACTCTTGATTAACTCCTTAAACTCATGCTTCCCTAACTATTCACGCAGTATCTTTGACGCGTCTAAAGCTATGTTTTGGCCCACAACGCGTCACTACCCCTTTGAGTTTAGAGAAAGCGACAAGGGGATTGGATTGCTTGGGGAGAGGGGGGGGAATGACTTTACTCCACTGCTGTACCTCCGTAGATCGACTTTATTACGCATGGGCGCATATGAAAAAAAAAATGATCAGCGTTTTTCCCTTCCATAAGAAGTGTAGAGGACTGCTGATACATGACATGGTCTAAAATAAACGCTTATTTACTCACTATAGTAGCTAGCCCCTACCGGCTTCATCTACCGGCAGGTATGTGTGTGGTCGTTGCTAGGCATTTTCATGCAGGGAGCAGGACTTTCTGATGTAAATAAACAAAACAGAGGCTTTCCAGCTACACGCAAAGTTTACGGAACCACATCCATTTGAGATTTGTATTTTACTTTATAAGAATTCTTAATCTTGAATGCTTTATACAAAATAAATAACAATACCAACGATTACAAACAATCTGTTCACAGTTGCAACACTACTAGAACTTTTAGTTATGACTCTAAATGCATTCCTTACTAATGTTAATTATTTTTTAACAGTTAATTCTACGTTATTTATCGCCGGCCATATCTGGATAAATAGTTACTTATCTAGATTTCTGACTCACCTTATTATCTACAGTTTCCAGCTCAAGTAGTACCTAAGTCCTCTGTCACAAGTATTATCGGGAGGTATAAAATTAGTATAAACTACATGTAGGGATTCACAGGGCATTAGGCTCACTTATCTAGCCTATTTTACAATATCTTCCACTTCAAATTTAGACAAGCTGTCTAATAATCTCATTTAGTCATATTTTATAATACCGGACTGACTAGTTTGTGTATTCGTCACAAAAGCTTCTGGTTACAAACAAAGTTAGTCTAGCAGATATTGAGATATGAAAGGATTTTTTGTTCTATCACTGTTATGCCATCAGTCATAGAAAACTATTTACCACATGACAGTTCTTTATGCCTACATGCCATAGACACCTATAGAACTTTCCACGCTTCATCACGGCCTTTGCTCGTAAATTTAAACTTGAGCACGTAATTTGAGCAGTGATTAGCCATACATAATATTCCCTCTCTAATGAAGTCACTTGCAAAAATGATGTAATAGTGATGAGATATTACAAGCAATGGAGTCTCTGAGCGGAAACATTAACTGTGCATCTTCAAGGGAGTCTCTAACGTATCAATGCACTTGCGAAAATGTGATAGCCGGGAGAAAATTTTCAAAAATGGCTGTTTGCGGAGCTCCAATACTACCAATATCTAGACTAAATCCAAAGATCTAGCTATCTATTTGAAGCATTCATTGAGGCAGGCCAGCCGGACGCAGCAAAAAACGTAAGCCCAAGAATGCTTTTCTATCTTTTTATAGCCTCTCCTCAACCCCTCCCCTAATTTGCTCCTCGTAGTAAATCAAAATTCGTGATAAAGTGTTGTTATAACTACCAGGGTATGTAGGAAGCAGGATAATAAGTACCTGTTAATGTAGTAGCAGAGACTACGGTGAATAAGATAGAAATGGTGCGTGTATTATA
>PEDP01000022.1:0-61643 GCA_002918395.1 Erysiphe pulchra
TTACGGGACTGTCTATTAGCAAGATTTGAAAGCTCCGATGACCTTCCTCCCTGTACCTTACCAGGGGAGGACCGAATTCCATGGACGGAGGAGCTAACAGAGACAGAAGTGCGTATATGCACAATTGGTAGCGGCAACACTTGTCCTGGTGCTGATGGAATCTCAACGGAGCTTATAACTGCTTGCTGGGATAGTATTGGGTCATTTGTCACTAATTTATTTCGAGCATGTCTACGATTCGGTCATCACCCGTCGTGTTTCAAACTTGCAGAGATTGTGTTTCTCCCGAAGAAAAAGCGTGATCTGTCCAAAGTAGATGGGTGGAGACCTATTTCTCTACTCTCATGTTTTGGAAAGGGATTGGAAAGAGTAATTGCTAAGAGGATGTCATACCTCGCAATTACTTCAGATGTAGTGGGACGACAACAATTTGGAGCTCTTCCAAAACGATCAGCCAACGATTTAGTCTCTTGTGTGGTACATGACATCGAGGAGGCTCGCTGTCAAGGCTGGGCTTCAACGTTGGTAACGTTAGATATACAAGGCGCATTTGACTCAGTACTCCACAACCGACTCTTATGGAGGATGCAAGCTCAGGGCTGGCCCGATATGATTCTTCGATGGACACGCTCTTTTCTGATGAATCGAAGTGTGCAAGTCAGATATCCTGGAGGTGTTACAAGTCCAAAAAGATTGGTGTGTGGAGTTCCTCAAGGATCCCCGATATCTCCTCTTTTATTTCTCTTATATATGGCAGAGCCTATGCGCAGTGGGACTTCAAGGGCACGTTTTAGCTACGCAGATGATCTCGGAATTCTGGGTATTGGGCGTACCATTGCGGAGACTAAATCCAGTAAATCGTGGAGCTGCTCCAGGTCCCGTAGTACAAGCAGTTGAAGCTTGTATCGTCTCCGTTGCAACATATGGTGCAGATGTATGGTGGCCTGGTAGAACCCGTCCGACAGCACGAGGATATGCGACTCCTCCCACAACTTATCACTGCGGACTGATCGATAAAGCTGTACATCTTGCACTAAGATCTGCGCTCCCAGTATGGAGAACAACACCAAATGTGGTGCTCCACAGAGAGAGCGGTATTCCACCAGCTCGAATAATACTAGAAAGTAACCGTCTGAGACTTGCAGCTCGGATCAATTCACTTGACGATTGTCATCCCCTTCGAAGTCGGGCATGTGTTTGTCCAAATATAGGGACTCCTAAATATAAGCGAAAACCTAAATTATCAAAACGGCCAGAAACTCAAATGTCCCGGATTCAGCGGTGTTATGCTCAGCTCTCTCCAGCTGAAGCTGTTTAACATCTTTCAGCGCCAGCCTATACTGATAATTTGGTTACGAAATCTGAAGGAGTAGAATGAGTTAGAACAATCTCTGCAGAAGATATATGTGCTTTCTCGGATGGATCAACATAGCCGGAAACTAAGATTCTGCGCCCGATCCAAACGTTGGTGGTCTCAGGAGATTAGTGACTCTAGAACAAACTTCAAAAGAGTAAGAAGGAAGTTCCAGAGACAACAAATATCTAGTGAGTCATGCAAGACAGTACGAAACGCTTACTATCGCAAGATTAGGCAAACTCGGGATCAGTGTTTTGAAAGATGGATTCAAGGAGAAGACGAAACCTATGAACCCGTGTCTAGAGATTCTACATTAGAAGAAGTTGACTTGCACCGAATTAAGAGCAATGAAGACAATTTGAGATGCTGAAAAGCGTTAAGGTGTACTAAAGAGTGGGTCACATCAGTAATGCCAGCACTCAAGACTCAAGATGGGTCAATAGCCGTCACCATCGATGAAAAGGAAAACTTGGTTCGGGTCGCTAGTTTTCCAACCCCGCCATTGGATGATCAAGAACCATCCGAACCTATACTTGGAGAAGCGTATAATGAAGTCTATAAAGAATTGGTTTACAAAGCTATATACCTTCAATGAGTCAAGAAAGCCCCAGGATCAGATCGAATCAACTTTCGAGCGATCAGACTCTTATGGAACTGGGACGCCGAGCGAATCATTACACTGATCAGGCAGTTTATACGCCAAGAACACCAACCATACTCATGGAGAACAGCCAAAGGAATCTTACTACGAAAACTGAATAAGATAGACTATAGCCAGGTAAAATCTTAGAGAGTAATAAGTCTCCTAAATTGTATAGGTAAGGTCACGGAGAAAGTAATAGCAGAACTACTTTCCGGTTAGTGCGAAAGTAGCGGAGTATTGCACCAAGGCCAGATGGATAGTCGTAAACAACGGTCCTGTGTTGATGCTGTGGCTAGAGTGATGAACAGGGTGGAAGAGATCTGGAATCAAGGAAAAATTGCGGGGCTGCTCTTAATGGACGTCAAAGGCGCATTTGATCATGTAAGCCGTAATCAACTACTACTGAGTATGAGGGATATGAAAGTAGACGGCAACCTCATCAAGTGGGTAGGATTATTTGTGACAATAGACGTTTACAATTGGTAATAGATGGGCATTGCGGGAAAGAAGTTAATGTGGGATGCGTAGTACCGCAAGGATCACCGGTCTCGCCAATCCCTTTTGTGATTTATCTCAGTGGGGTCTTCAAGTATGTCGAAAGTCAAATCAATAGCTGCCTAGTCACATCGTTTGCTGACGATTGTGGCTTTCTGATTGAAGCAAGTAACACCCCAGAACTGGTAGAATGGATACAAAATGCAGGCACACTAGCTACAAATCGGGGATTTGAAAATTTACTCCAATTTGATCACGAAAAAACGGAAGCCGTCATCTTTACTAGACGGCGCAAGATCAAAACCGAGGTCTGGAATGCTGGGTTCTAAATAAATGACCGGTCATTTAAGTTCAATAGAGAAGTAACACGATGGCTCGACTTTTGGTTAGACTCGGCCCTAGACTTCAAGACTCACAAGGAACTTTATGTTCAAAAAGCACGTAAGGCTGAGGCCTGCCTGCGATCTATAGTTTCTTCAAAAAGACTATGCCCAGGGCTAGTTCGAAAGATAAAAGTTGCGGCAGTGCAGTCAATGGCCCTATCTGGGGCTGAATTGTGTTGGAGAGATAAGAAAATATGGAAACAGCAATTTCAAAAAATAGTTATCCGACAAGGCCGTAAAATCACTGGAATGTTCCGGACAGCTCCAGTGGGAGTCATTGTCAAAGAAGCAGGTCTTCGACCTGTAGTCTCACTGTTGAATAACAGACAGCGCAGGTACGCACAGAGACTTTTGAAATTGCCCAAGGATAATGTTTTGCGAGAAATTTTACCAAAAACCCTACGGAATAGAGATGCACATGCGCAACCACTCGAACAAGAGTCGAATTTGGAATGGTTATCCTCAAGGCCAAAGAACGTCGGCCAACGATTGGCATTTAAATTTTGTGAGGAAACAGATATAGACCCATCTTTTGGTATTGAAAGTACAGAGAGAGTAAAAGACCACATGTTCCCAGAGAATGTCATAGTTCTACCAAACCACACAGATGCGAGGAACAAAGCGATGAAGCACCTCGACGGTCGTGACGAGCTCTCCTTTTGGACCGATGAATCCAAACTTGAAAACAATCGGACTGGCACGGGAGTGGTCTAGAAAATGGAAGATAGCACATGGTATACCCGAAAGGTATACCTGGGAAAGAACAAAGAAGTCGTTGATGCAGGGTTGTATGGAATTGATCAAGTACTTGACATCGCTCTACAAGCGGGGCGACCAAGGGCATAACCAACGTCCCAGACGACAAAACAATACTTGGCTCAGATTCAAAAGATTAATGTGTGGTCAGATTCAAAATCTGCCTTAATGAGAATATAACATTTGCGACCAGGGCCTGGCCAGTGGCTAGCTTGTAGGATTCACGAAAATGCTAACAGGCTACAGGAACTTGGGATCAGTGTAAATGTACGATGGGCCCCTGGACATGCGAACATTGAAGGCGACGAAAAAGCAGATGAGGTGGCTAAACAAGCTGCAAGAAATGGAAGACAATGTGTGGAAAGATTCGCTTCACTAGCATACGTGGCCAGACTTATTACGGAGCGGAAGTGGAAGGAAAGTCGAATCTGATTTAAAAAATAGGATGAGCGTCGGGGGCCGGAAGGAAGGGAAACGTATGAACTACATCAGCAGAGTAGTAGCTTCAATCGAATAGCCGCTAATACTCAAAAAATCCTAGCTGAAAAATATTATCAATTAAAGTCTGGGGCATGCGATTATTGGAGTCTATCTTTGTAGAATCAAGAAAGTTGAAAATGATACATGCAATAGTTGCTCGGGAACTTACCGGTAGACAGTCCACCATTTGGTTCCAGATTGTGGTGACGAGAGAGAAGTGATATATGGAATGCTATGAAGGCTGACGGCAGCCGACTACGTAGAGGCCTCGCTAGGACGAAAGAGATTTTCGGAGATGTGAAAGCAATTAAATCTATCATGCGGTTTATACAAGATACGGGGATAGGATAGGAGCCGGACCACGCAGAAGACGAAAACCGAGAATTGAAGAGAAGGTAAAATCTCGGGATTGAGAATCTGGATTTGGTAGAAGAGGATGGTGCACCTGGCGAGAATTTAACCGAAGTTTAAAATTTAGATGGGGAGATAGAGTGGGGGACAAGTACTTATTGGTGTTAAGAGGACCTATGTGGAATCACTAGATTTGAATGGTCCAAATGCTCTTCTTCTTCATAGTGAAGATAGGGACGAGATTAAAGGAGTGCGTTTAGCGCAGAAAATGACTGTGATATTGTTGAGAATTTCCTCGGCGATAAGTGAAGAATTGTTTCTTTAGATGTGTATAAAAGAGATATAGTGGCGTATCCTAGTAGGATTAGGTCCAGTATTGATTACAAAAAAAAACACATTATATATTACGTCTGTAATTAACTCAGGCACGTACAGCGAGCGAATTTGATCTTATCAATGTATTCAGCTATAGCTAGCACTCTCTTTAGTGATTAAAAGATTTTTTGACAATATTCCTGGATCTATTTTACAACAGCACCCTTGAGCGCGTTTTCGGAGACGGTTGCGTGCTATTTCAAATTGTCCAGACATTGTGGCCAATTTTTCATCCAGATTAAGCCTCATATAATTAGTCCTAAATGACTGGCAATTTATTGTTCTTTTTTTTATTAAAAAAATTGGAATTGGGTGAAATTCGAATGGTTTTCTTCGTGATGATGAAAACGAGTGGAAATAGGTGGTGTACAGCAAATTAACTTGGTGAGCTCGAAGCGAAACTTAAGTAAAGTGGAGTGAAGCACCATTAATACGATCCTGCCCCATAATTCTTTGTCAATCCTGTACCTTTAGGCTCCGGGTTAACAATTCCGTCTCGGACGGGCCCGTTATCTACTTTGCATCTTCAAACATCCATGATCGACCTCTTTTTTTGATGAAAAAATTTCCGCGATTTTAGAAACGAATAATACTGTCTATACTCTACGACGTGGAAAAACAGATTATTTAAAGGCGCAAGGGGAATTATTCTTGTACATGGCAAAAACTACGTGTAAGTTTTGGAGATTAAGTGGTTTTTTTTCTTAGGGAAGACGAATTGAATTTAGAACCTCACCTAGTACATTTAGTAGCAACTTTGTCTCACAAAAGAGTGGAGAGCAGTGGGTTGCTTTGACTAGCTAGTCATGAAATCTGAGATACGAAGAGTCAATTGACAATATTGATTGGAAAAACAACAAAATCGAGCTAAGAGCCAAAGAGCATCATCACAATTCACCTAGCTAGGTAGAGCAATCGGCACGGTGGGAGTGGAAAAAAATCTAATTAATTCAGGCCGAAGGTTTTGTCAATTTTTGCATGTTTACCAAGGATGTATATTAACGAGACGTTTTCCGCGAGAGGATGGAAGGGCCTTGAACATCTTGGCTGCTGAGAACAACGTGGTAATCCGTCCACGCAAATAATGACAGACTAAATTCGTTCGATAATTTAGATTACATATTTTGAAAAAGAATGAATTCAGGCTCTATATTAATGATTCATTACATGTCATAAAGCCTGCTAAGTCAAGCTAGAACTTCGTCCCGGTCGAAATCTAGAAATTGAGACTGAGAGAGGATTCTCCCTTCCCTCCAGTGAACAGGAGCCAAAGATAAAGTTCGAAATTTTTAATAAAAAAATGATATCGAATAAGTTAATAATTTCATGATTTGGGGGTGAAAAGAATTATCTATCGCCGTGCTTTTCTTAATGCTATTGGGAAGCATTTGCTTTAATTAAAAATGGCCGGTCTTTATTTCGACTTGAAGGTTGAAAGTTAAAAATCGTACTATGAAAAAAAAAGAAACAAAAAAGGGAACACTTTCTGACCCTTTCTTCCACTCCACAGAACTTCTCTACAGCGAGAAAGAAAATAAATAGTCAAGGCATTTCAATTTTTTTTTAAACATGCCAATACTCATTCACCCCACGTGTTCAAGTTTCTGTGGAGTAATCATTCAAAACAAGTCGAGAATCTCTTAACATTCGAAATCAAAAGAAAAAGAAAAAGAAAAAAAAGGCAAGGATAAACGTTAATTAGGGAAAGAAGCCGCTCGAGTGAGTTTTTTTCTGCAACGTGATCGTGTACAATGTTACACATTACTTATTTCGTCCGCTTCAAATATTGCTGGGCTTCCCAAATCTAATTAAACATAAATCAGTCAATCAATCTTTCACGTTACGCAAGAGAGTAAGATGTACTATCAATTGTGATCATTTCATTATCTTTCGAGTCTCTTGTTTTCCCCCTTATTGTATGCTTTCTAGAGATTTTGATGGCATAATTCCCTAAATATGTATATGTAAATATATTTTTTTCCAAGAAAAATTAATTGTCATCAGAAAAGAAAGAGAGTTATGGTCGTTGATAGCGGGTTTAATCTTTACGATAGGACTTCGGTTTGTCACTTCTCTATTTTATCCTCTCTACGTTTGTGATAAGTGGACTTGACTGTATTTATTCCATTTTTTTAATAAAAAAAAAGAAAAAATGCATATAAAAGAATGTTTGTATACATGATGTATTGATTTATTACTATTATAAGAGCTAACGATAGTATCCAGCTTATGATATTTCAACTGGGACCTCATCTTCTCCCCTTCCAGCAGAGGTAGTTGGTAATTCTTGCTCCATTTTTTTTGATTAAGATAGAATAAATAACTTTTTTGAAAATATTGACAGTTTTAGATTATACATTAGTCAAGTTTATAGCTATAAGTAGTGTTTATTATTTTACTTATTGAGCTTGACTGCCACTAATAGTGTAAAAATAAAAAATGAGAGGTAAATAGGTTCAGTTCTGTAATGCTAAAGTAAGATCGATTGTTGATCTTTAATGCAGTATCATTGGATGAAATATATGATTCATATATATGGAGATATATGGAGATATATATATATATATATATATATTACTACTTATTGTTGGTCTCCGAGAGCTACTGATTGGTAGCTTCCAAATATATAAAGTTTTTCTCGCTAGGTTAGGAGTTTCAAAGTCTTATTGTGCCTGGATTTCTATTATTACCACCTGAGATTGCCATAATTTTTGTGGTAATATTTGAGGCTGCGAATGGTTTCTCTTAAGAAATTCGATTGTGTTGAAAGAACGTGAGGTGGGGCAAAAAGAAAAATATAAATAAATACATTCTTTTTGCCTTCCATAGCATCTACCTCCACATTTTAAATTCTCAAATTACTTCACTGGCTTTGTTGTCTTTGGTAGATTATATATTAGGGAAACAGTCATTAGTCACCTTGAAAATCTGTAAGGATATTCGATATTCGCGAAGGGGTCTTCCCTATTTAGAGGGCGGTAAGTCTTATGGATCAAGCCAAAATCTTAGATCCTGAAGTGATCATATCTATAAATATTTCTCCCCATGTCATGTTGTTCAATTCGCCCATCACCATTCGGCCTC
Source organism: Erysiphe pulchra (assembly GCA_002918395.1). Lineage (NCBI taxonomy): Eukaryota > Fungi > Ascomycota > Leotiomycetes > Helotiales > Erysiphaceae > Erysiphe > Erysiphe pulchra. The sequence goes on from PEDP01000022.1 coordinate 7,925, forward strand.
TGGCAGGTTGGAAGAATCGTACCTGATCTTTCCAACCTACAGCTGTAATATCAGCACCCTCGTAATCTGCTTCGGCCCAGGGACGACTCCCATCGGGTTGAGGATAAAATGAACTATTGGAGCCGGCCCAGCCGTCTGATCCGCCAGTACCATTTAACACAAATTCGTAGACACCTTTATCAAGTCCCGTATAATATACATGAAGCTGGTCTAAACTGGGTCGATAGGCAGATCCAAGCCCAGAATGAGGATTCCAATTAGTAACACGAGTGTTTGAGACAGGACGTGCTACAACAATAATTAGCTATAAAAATAGGAGAGGAAATCTGATTTTGTGCTATCTTACGAGTACTCCAATTACTTTGAAACTGAAGGGTAAAAAGTGCTTGGGTAAGCATGTCCGTGTAGAAGACATGTATATTATTAGTAGTACTATTAACGTTGACAGCAGTTATGTCACTCGAATTAAGAGCTTCTCCACCGATGCGCGTTCCTTGGTTAAATCCGCTTGTATTACCCTGGAGCTGAGAAACGAATCCAAACTGGTCATGATAAAAGACGCGCCAGTCCTGTGAGTTATTGACATTGACAGCCGCAAGACCAGTATCACGTGATACTGGCACTTCGGTTGGAATCAGTTGATTCTCAACTGAACCACACACGGCAGAGCCATTGGCACAAGAAATAGTTGACATTGTAATGTTATTGTTTCCTGAGATGTAAAATAGATTTAACTGATACGTTGAGTATTACGTTCAAAAGCACGAATATGAAATCTTACCAATACAGATCCCGTTTGATTATCCTGCTCAGCTGTAGCTGAAATGGGCGATCTCTTCCTCGGTGGGATATCAAGGGATAAATTTGTAGCAGGCTCAAATCTCTCACCATCTAAACTGACTTGAAGAACAATATTTCCAGAGGAGTTCTGTGAAAAAACTTGCATATTCCAAGTTTTAGTGTCATTTAAGATCAGTCCTGAACACGCAACGCTGTTTCGAGTGAAATTTTGGGTTATATCGATTGTACTGTCTTTATCAGGCCGAAGACGAGTTACGACGACTCCTATAATTGAAAAAAATATAGCAAATAAAGCAATAATTCCAAGAATAAAATATAGGTGTCTTTCCCAAAATGATTTTTTGACTGTAACTGATTTATTTTCAACATTGGAGTTAACATATTCCGAATCTAGAGGTGCAGGCTGTATAATGATCGGGCGTGGGGGATCCTCGACCCATTGCTTTTCGCTACCCTCTATGTAAGGAATTTTCTCAAATGGAAAGTAAACTGAATGTTCAACCGGAGATGTAACTGTTGATGGACTACCCTGGTCTAGACTTTTTTCATGAATGTTAGGAGTTGTGAGAGTGTGGGAGCTTGTCCGTCCATGATTTGTCATAGGCGAAATGTCGTCCAAGTTCTTTAGTGGCTCAGGCTGGTCTTGTTCAGGAGTTTTCCCATTATTCAAACAAATAATAGATAGTTGGGGTTCCTAGGGAGAGATTTCAAATTAATAAAGGACAAAAGGCAAAACTTCCACTATCCGGCTGTCTTTTTTAGATTATACACAGAAAAGAATTTAAAAAATTTTGACAATTTACGAAATAAAGAGCAGTAAAACTTCTGAAGGCTTACCATTTCGATGAAAATTCCATGAATCTGAGCTTGTCAACAGTAAAATAAGAATTACTGAAAAATGAATAATTTAGACATAGAGCAATCTCGAATATAATTCACACAAGTAAACAATTGAAGATGGTATACATGAGATCAAGTGACAGGCAGCTGTTTTCTTGTTGGATACATAAAATAAACACAGGAGGGAATAGAGGGGAGAGGAACGGAAGCGGTAAAATGAGAGGATCCATCTGCCCAGTGTTGTGATTAACAGAAAGTAAGGAAGGGTAAATCTTGAGCGATGATACCGCGTCCAAGTGGAGCTATATTGTCTTGGAATTAAACTGGGCCCCTGTATGATCCTATCCTGTGAGAAATGTGGTTTGGAAATTTCCTAGTCAGTCGAGAATATAAAGTGTTTAAATGAAGGAAGACGCAAGTCGACAGTGTCTTTTCTCGATTAATTCATTCGTGATATTTTATTTTTCCAGAACTCCTTGTTCATGATTTATCGAAAGCAAGAAATGAACCATAATATGAGTAGCTAAATTTCTAGCAAATATGTTGTGGAATCATTGGTCAATATAACTTCAATTTCCAGGGAAGATCTCGAGTCAGTTTGATCAAAATCCACTTATTTCAGAGTTAAATTTGAAAATCTTCTTTCTCAAAGCTCATCTTCAAAAGCTGTGGTTCAATATAGATATTGAATCATAAAGCTGTCAATAATCTGAGGATAGCCGGCAATAATGAAGCATCTTCAATATTCTTTCTACTTTATTGAATCTCGGCATCATCTCACCACAGGAGCTAGTAATAACGTCACTGCTCTCTCTTCATATTCTCATTGTTATTCTTTTAAATCAGAAATAGCCAGGATAGTAGAAATGATGTTTGGAACCAAAGCAAGTACTCCTTGGCAAGAAGCTGATGTACCATCTCTTTGTAGTAAAATTTCTTTTTCTAGGGCGTCACTTTTCTTTTGTTTGCGAAAGAGAACAAACATTTCACCAAACATAAACTTAATTAAAAAAAATTGATCCGAGTTATGATATCTGTAAATTCTTAACTAATTTTAACATCAACTATCGATGATAATTTAAAGCTCTGGCTGGATATCTGGATTTAATATTTACTTGATTTCAGAAATCGCTGTATGCAACATTCTGCATTAAGGCATGAGAGGTGTAAGAAACCCCAATTCTAATAATTAATGCTACATCTACAGAATGTAAAAACACATCACTGTTACTTTAATTTTGAAACGTCTGGAAGGGACTCGGACAATTCATTGTTTTCTATTACTTTAATCACACTTTTTACAACTTTACTAACCTTTAAAGAAGTAACAGGAGGTAGGAAAAGAATAGGAATGTGGCATTTAGAGTGCTATGGGGAGCAGAATTGCTAGTTGACGTTACTCAGGTTTGTACAGTGCAATTCGTAGATCATACGGATACATTCTAGTTTTCTTGAATGTCGACATAATAGTAAACGAATTTAAAGCCTATTGTCTTACTTCAGTCAAAGTTTGTATAAATTCAAGCTAAGTTTTATTACCATCGTATAGATTTCGGTGGACTGTATAGCTGAGTGGGGACACATCTCCGTGAGATCTAATAGCCTCAATAAAAGTGGTAAATTCTCTTTTTGCAGAGAGAAAAGTAGATTGACTTTTTTCTCTTTGTTGCCACAAGTTAATATTTCTATATCCGACCCTAAAGCTCATTTCATTCACATTTAAGATTTCTTCCAGCAATATACCCTCCGCATCGTAAATTAGGTCCATTTAAACATAGAACCCCTTCATTTCATCTATAAGTCGAGGTACCATGAGTCCGATCACTTTCGTTTGAATGCTGCATCTTGATGAATACGTCTATGATCGTTCTCATATAATTCTAATGGTGTTAGACTGCAAATTTGAGAAATGCCAATGGTTCTAGTTCCCAATGGTGGCATGCGTTTGGGAACCTTTCAAGTTTGACGGTGGAATGAATGAACAGTCGGACCCATCTACCACCGACTTACTGACCGGCATTGATCCTCATTGAGTGAATAGATAAAATGAATTTGGAATAGAGAGTAAATTCCAAGTTCAACGATGTTTGAATCTGACTCCTCTGCCCTCTGCGGACCTTCGTTGAAATTTGGTCCCAATTCCAGATTCAGTATAGTCCTCACCTGACAGCGTCTGCATCGCCCAATGCCCTTTGTGAGCTACGAGGCCAGGCTTCACCCGTGAGCCGGCTTGGCTTGGCGTTAATTGTAAAATGAATATCGGAGCTTGGATTGTTCAATTGAGGAGTGAGGATTTTAAACTTACACCTATAAAATTATATAGACCACTCATACGAATTACTAAAGGTGTAGAATTTAAGCGAAAGTGCTCATCGATTGAATAGTAATGGCACCCCTGTTTTTCTGATCATCCCTGTAGTTTTATTTGATGATGTCTCTTTACAACTTTGCTTTATGTGTGACAACAGCTTTCCGCGTCATATTCAGACTTTTCCTATTTCATGAATTTATTGTCTCACTCACATTCTAGATTTGACAAATTTATTTTAAATTGTATCAACATGCAGTCAACTAATAAAAAGTGCTCTTCATACAGTTGATACTGTTCAAATGAGGGTTTTCTCGTCAAAAAGCACGGTATTTCATATAAAACTTGCTCAAGGCATTTCAAAAAGTGGGCACTACCTCATGTTGATCAATGGGATGGATTTATCTACGAGATTAGGACTTGGATCAGACCGATAAAATTTTAGGCTCTTAACTCGATGGCAGGTTAACTAATAAAATCTCGGAACCGAATCAATGCAAATGAACTTGATTCAAAATATGATTATGAACTTATTGAAGGATATCAAAGTTGGTCTGATCAAAGTGAGCTTAACAGTGCTTTAGAACGACATCTAAAAATGATTTGGCGAAAAGGCAGTTTTCTATTTAGACTTCGAAGAATTGATGAACTTGCCTTCACTCATAACTGCTCTCTGGAAAATTCTAAATTCAGTGACAACTCTTAGTCAAGTAAAAAGGTGCGATTGTGCTAATAAATTAAATTAACGGTGCTATACAGGGGAGTATTTCAAATTATGGGCATACTTCTACACAAATTGGTATAAATTCGCTCCGTGAGAAATATGGGCTAGCTCAAAGGTCCCAAATGAGATTCTTGTATTAAATACAACAATGACACTAGAATCTCACTATCGAAAAATAAAATTTGATCATCTTCACCGATTAAATCGCTCACAAGTCGACCCAGTAATTTACTTTCTAAAAACCCGATCTATACCTCAAAGAGTCGAGCAAATGATGGCTATTCAAGTTGGAAATAGGTGTTAAGCCGTTGCCCAGCTGGCGAAAATCATCTTAACTTGAATGGAAACAGTGCTAAATTCTGGAAACTAGCTTAGCTAAGCTCCAGAAACATCATATTAATGATGTTGCTTGGGCGTGTGGGCGCAAGAAATTCTTCCTAATTTGGTTTCTTCTGTTTAAGCAGATTATATGCTTCTAAAAGATTCAAGATCCGACAAAAATTTCCGTCCTCATTCATCGGCAACAAATAGGTCCCTTTCAGGTCGAAAGGCATCTTATCTTGCGCCCTCAATACCAGACTATAACCTACTATTCTAGGTGAAGAGTTAGAAGTTTAAAATTCCTCAGACACCGGTGAGATTGAAGTATCTAAATATACAGGTGAAGAAGATATGTTCCTTGAAATGGACGATGAAACTACACTTAGAAACAACTACACTCCATTTCGTGCTTGTATATATCGCAAGATTGAACTGTGATCAGCAAGAAACTCGTGGCAATACAAACTTTAGTCGCAGGGTGGTTGAGAGTAATGCTAACGATCAGATTCTTGTCGAAGAAACTGAACGCTGTATAAATCCTAGTTCTCTGCCTTAGACTTGGACTCGAAATAATTACCCGGCAACCACCTATAACTAGTAATTTTTTGTTAGATCTAAATATATATCTTTCATTAACATAAACTGCGTTGCAATTTCCATTGATCACAATTGGCCGACCAGCGAATCAGCGTCCCTCGGATGCGTCATGATTACTGATACTACTGTAGGGAATGGGTCAATTTGATTTAGCCACAAACATTCGAAAGGGCAGACAGACACGATTAGATAGTTGGTTTTTAACCCCCAAAAATTAGAAAATTTATACGACACCAAGTGATATTTTGTTCAATCAAACTTCAATCAAACTTCAGCCAATTTTTCTTCTCTTTCTTCAGGAGTGATAGATTGATGTATTTTTGTAACAGTGTTAGGTTTGTGGCTGTTTTGATGTAATTAAATATGCTTGAATTTAATGAAGAAGTATACGTAATATTTTAGAGATAACGAGATAATTTAACAGCATCATAGTGGAATTATGTGAAGAAGAAATAAGTAAATTGCCAATTAAATAAGAATCTATGTACATTCTAAGAATATTCTTTTTCAATTACAGAGCAAAGTTAAAACACACTTCAAATGAAAATGTGCAAAAAAAAGTATTTTTCACGTTGTATTGAATATATTGAGTGACTTAAAGGTTTCAAGCATCATTTACAAAAGGGGAGGGCTCTTGATTTTACTCAACGAATCAATGGAATTTAGCAATGGTTGCGGGGTTCATATTTTGGAGGGGTTTTTGATCACTGAAATGCTATCCAGTGCTGGTAGATACTTCAAAAAACATTGAGCGGATGCTAAGATTTATTAGGTACCAATTTCGTAATTCATTGTTATACCATGTGAAGATCCTTCCAAATCAACTGCTTCAACAATACTTCGAACTACTCTTGACTCACTGACAAGATTACTGAAATATTTCCGGGCAACTTCGCTTTCGCCGCGAATTTTCTTCGTTTCGGTCTGCTTCACACCAAGCTGCTCGAGATTACGCTGCAATCCAACTCGCAAATTATCTGCGGGAAAACGTAAAACTTTTCGAACGGAGCTACTAATGCGGTCACTATTTCTATGCACAAAATCTATTGATTGAAGTTGCATAGATATTTTAGTGGAAAGTCGCTTTGGGAGAGATCTTGGAATTTGAGAAAAGGCGTAATATGTGGCTCCAATGACTAATTTAAGTGTTAGTATTTTGGAAAACTTAAATTTCTAGAGAATTTTCTTACCTGTAACGAGAATTCCAGGAAGGATTACTCGGCGAACGTTATCTAGACCAATAGCTCTCATAGTAGTGAGAATTCCGTCAGCCCAAGCCCAAGTACCAACCACTTTTCCACTCATAACAGTCGCAACTGTGAGTGCAACACTAGTACCAGCCATTTTTTCCTGCTGGTTTAAGATACTACCCCAATCAAAAAAATCCCAAATCTCCGTCTCAACATCAACTTGCTTAGCTAGGATGTCTTTCTTCCGTTGAAACATAACATCTGAGCGGAAGTTAAGATTCGTGTACTCGTCCCCTAGATGAGATTCGCCTAGGTCTTTAATTAAATCCACACCCTCAATCGTCTTTCTACGGGCAAACTCTTCGCATGTTGTTACTGATACTGATATTTGAGAAAGCATGGCATCTTTAAGATCCTCAGCATATTGAAATGAGGACCATAGCCCAGGATATGTAATCCCAAAATCAGACTCGGCCGCGCAGTGAATTGAAGAAGTAAGAGTAGATCTTGTGTAGTCATATACTTCTTTGCAGGTACTCTCAATTGTAAGATCAATTTCATCATTAACTTCTTCTTTCGCTTTCTTACTTTGTTCAAGAATCGGTTCTAGCTCGTTAAGTTCTCTAGTTACACGACCAAGTTCTTCCTTGGCAACCACGAGATTGACATCAGCTAGTGTTTGCAAATCGCCAAGTAAGTTTAGCAAATAAGTTTTGGCCGGTGCTAGCTTTGAGCGAGCACGTTTTTCGAGAACGAATCGACGTAATGATTGCTCAAGTTTCTCGAAATCTCGGATCTTTTCTTTTTCTATAGCTTTACCTTTTCCTTTTGGATCAGATTCGTCATAATCTGCAGGATCCCCACTTGGATAATCATCTCCACCGCCAGGAATTTTATGAGGTGGTGTTGGGATAGCTGTTGGTATAGCATTGCTCGAGACAAAATGAACTAGCTCAGCATTTTCTTTATGAGTTCGCGGACTGAGCCCAGCGATTTGTTTTAAGATCATTTTTTGACAGCGATCTTTATCTCTAATATTATCATAACCATTTACTACAATAAAAATATAAGCCTTCTCCGATGCTGCCGCCCAAATAAACTCTTGAGCTGTTATTGTAAAGTGATTGGCTGCAGATACAACGAACACTACAACGTCAATTTCCTCCTGGCGAGCAAATACAGCTGTCGTCTTTGTAGTGTCCATATTCAGACCTGGCGCATCGATAATTGATATGTCTACAACACCATTGTTAAGTAACGATTCATCAATTGTCCGTATATCCCTAATGTAGACTTTACACTGGGTGTACACATCGTTTGAAATCACGAGCTGCTCTAAATCTGCTAGCCCAAAAACGTCGTAAGAACTCTCATCATAACGATTATATATAGCATCTTTATGAACGGCATGTACTTCTTCTATTCCTCCATTCTCTCTTACATCTAAAACCTCACAGAAAATACTTGTACAAGGCTGTTGATCCTCAGGTAGAATCTTCCTTCGTAATAAGGCATTACAGAAAGTAGATTTACCAGCATTAAGATCACCAGTCACCAAGACTTTGCTACTCGTATCTTCAATACGTTCCCTTAAAGAGAGCAAATGCTTAATGCTTGAACTGATCTTTCCATCTAGCAAGCTAGCAATTGATCCTTTTTCCAATGAGTGTACCAACTCAGTCTGATGCATAGCACCTAACTTTAAATCTAATTTCAATATAGAAAACTCCTGTGCAATTTGTGGTGTAATTAATCTAGGCTCTGAATGGACTTTATTATGCTCTGAAGATTGACTATTCTCAGTGTCTATTGTAATATTTTCTCTTGGACTGGTTTGAGCTCTTTCAAGTGCCGCAGATTGAGGAGCATCAAACCCTTTCGCCTCTCTCATTGAACTAAAAGGGGTGTTAAGCGGTGGTCTTGAACGTCGTCTATACGCTTGAGCAATCTCAGCACGTTGTACTGAAGGGTAGCATGCTGGCCACACAGAATTCATCTCCTGTAAACCCTTCAAAGTCTCGATAACACGATTTATGGAGCGTGCCAGTGTTACGCGATGTTGATTGTACCATAGTTGATGTATTGCGTTAGCTTGAACTCTTTTGTCTTTCAATTGTGATTCTATAACCCCTGTCCTCAACATAGACGTTCTTGTAGGCAGTAATAATTCATCATTTAGAATTGGATCCCATGATTTTATACTATCGCCGGTACTGCTTGCTCCATAGCCCGAGTCGGTATCTAGTAATTCCTGTAATCGAATTTTATTCTCTGAGGTAGATCCATTGCCCACGGTCAAATACTCTGGACGACCAAATGAGCGATGAGACCAGTTTCCTTCGGCATTTTCTTTCTCCTTCTCTTTTTTAAAGTCTTCGGACATCTTATTAAATGATAGACATGTAGGTTAACGTATAACGAATGAGTGAGTTGATTTGGCTTATGAGTAGAGGGACTGATTGGATAAATACGCTAAAGATGAATTATAACTTAATGCAAGGATTAGCGGAATACGAATCATTAGGTCCACATTACAGTTGTTTTCAGCATCAGTATTAGCATGAAGACGGCCTTCCTTTAGGAATCACGACAATTTCAACAACTCTTTATGCTTCTCTATAATAAATCATAACGCGAAATTTTTATTTAAGTTTTATGCTCCCACATCTTGAACTTAAGTAGAACATTTCCGTTTACAGGTCACACCTTGCCTAGCACATGATTCTCGATATCTGTTAACAAAAAGTAAAGTTTAGATATTTAAGTGTTTTGCACATAAATTCTTACTTTATTGGACTATAAACTCAGCAGAGACATAAAATGAATATATGATGATAATTTTTTGTTTGATAGCAGTGCTGAAGGACCTTAAAAGTCTTCCTTCAAAAATGGGAAGGTGGATCTTTCTTATCTCCTGAAAAAAAATACACCAAACAATTAGACGGAGTTTAGCTCTAAGAAAGATGTATGTTAGATGTTTGGCTTCGTTTTTAAGTGAACTACGTGATATAAGGGATTTTGGAGATTCTAATAATTTGTAACATTAAAAGTGGAGGGTTTGGATATTAGAAACCATATTAATAAGGATTTTCATTAAATTAGATTTTCCAGCGATTCAAAAGCCTTCGGAGATGATGCTAATGAAGCATGTGAGGGCGAGGTAATGGGAAATGTGCCAACGAAATTAGTCTTTATGCATTTTCTTTGAGACTGTAAAATTTGTTCTAAAAAACCTATGAGAAAATGCTTGCTTCTAAGATATCTCTCATTTGTTCTCATCAAATTATTGAGATGTTCGACCGAGGAAACTCTATTAAGTTTACAGGATAATAGTGATACGAAACTACTCAGACTTAAAAGGCCATTCATATTGATTACTGCTTTGGGGTGATAGGGAAATTGTCTAGCGACTGGCTGAATTGTATTTTACAAAAGTTTGTATATTCAGTTTATTAAACTTTCAGCTTTCCAAGATCAAAGCTTGATCAGGACTGTTAGTGTAATTTTTCTGTAAATGCCTAGTTGTAAATGATGAAAAGACAATACGATGGTAGGATGTAATAAATCGGGGCTTAGTTGTAATGAAAGGGAAAACGTAAACTTCCAGAGCATGTCCATTATTTTTCGACGTAATCTTCATCTCTCCCTTTGACCAATACTAATAACATTTTATAGGAAACTGAAAAACCTCAAACTTGGATTAATAGGCTTGATAAGATAAAAGATAAAAGACTCATTTTCCATGAATGTCAAATTCTACACTCACAAAATAGGAACGACACGAATTATGTCAGTGATACAAGTACACACAAGAATCCATCAAAACCTATAACAAAACTTACGGTGTAATCCCTAAATATGTTAAATGAGAAATAAGTTGTAATAAAGAACTGCAATTAGAACCCGGTCTTGGGCGAAATACGAACAAGAGCTTAGCTTTGAACTAAGAAAAAAACCAGAGCGTGCGAGATATGAACTAGATTAGGAAATTTATCTTGAAAAATAGTATGAAAGAGATCTTAATCCTTAACAGGAACTTGCCTTCGATTCTCTTGAGCTTGAATAAGACTCGATAAAAACTGCAGCTAAATTTATTGAATGGCTCCCAAAGATATTGAAGTACAACTGAGGACGAGAAAAGATCAGTTCTCTGAACAGAACTCTGAACAAGATCTCAATCTTCATCAGTGGACTTAAGCTTGAATTTGAGACAGTACAAGAAGTTAAAAGAACACACAGAATCTTTCAGAATGTTGATCGACATCGAAAGTGTACACATACGTTAGATATGACCAATTTCCTTTCTCCTGCAGATTCAACTAATGAACTGATCTTACTCCGGACTTTCTCTGTTGTGTATAAACACGAAATAATCCAGCGACGAGTGTAAAAATATATCTTTTGTTATCTGATTATCATAGAAATTTAAAGCGTGAATAATTAATTAGAGCCGAAAGTTTATAGTGATTGGTGCTGTTGACTCAACTGTATTTAAAACGAACTGGAATAAGGGTTGACCTATCTGATCGTACAGAGCTAGGTGAGATCAAATACAACCGATTAGCCAGCACCAGAGTACATGCCTGAATAGTTACATTCGAGCACTCCATTTCTTTTCCATATGAGCGGGTTTCTATAGTTTGATGGTCATGTACCGTAGACATCTTAGGCTATGTCATGTGAGAACGCAGAACGGAATAGCTAATTCGATTGTCAGTTTAGCCATCGCAGACCTTTCATCTGATGGGGATCTTCAAATTGTACAGGATTAGGTGTCTCCAAGGGAAACAATCTACTTGATACTTAATATCTAGAAATAGCATCGGGTAGTTTGACAGCTGTTTCTTGGTAGGAGAAAGATGGGTCTGGGGTCTGGCAGGTGGCCGGTGGATAAATGACCAATCTGTCATAATCAGGGGGCCGCATTACAACTCAACCTGACCAGGAGTCTATTACGCCAGGTTATTATCACCAAGTCTGACTTGGAATTTATTTTGTAGTGTCTATGAGTTTGCCTGTGGAAGCTTTCCATGTACAGCAATCTAGCGTTCCTACAAAGGCAAACAGTAACATAAGATCGATTGTCACATTAGATTTACCTATAAATTTGAAGCGGCCAAATTGGCCCTCAAATATCAGACTGTCTTTGATGACCAAGCAAATATACCGATTACTAGAAATTTATCGTTCGGATGACACTCATGCCTTCTGCAAACGATTTGCGAGTTAGTTACGAGGAAGTTATATCGTATTAAGATGTTCCCTAGAAGCATTTATTTGAGCCTATCTTAATAGCGTTAAGGGGTCAAATGTTAGGTTTAAGGCTAATTTTATTTATCGGGTTAAAATAGCGTATAAATAAAGTTTAATGTTCATTTAGTGGCAAATGCCAGTGCTACAATATTCATAATGTATCAAAAAAGCTACGGAATTTAGTGACTTTTAGGTCTCAGTGAATGTGCCTGCCTTTTATCTTACGCTGTTTGAAGGGCTGATGACATGCTGAAGTTCAACCAGGGGCTTCACGGTTCCTCCGTGCCCTATTAGTTATGGTTACGAATGACGAAGCTGACTCTGGTTTCATCATTCAGTCGACTACATTAACAAATAGTATTAGCTAAAGTTGCTTGGAGTGTATCGATTTACCTAAGAAATCTTTGGGCCATCTTCTAAATTCCAGAGTATCCGAAATAAAATTTGAACGTCAGTTTGACAGCTTGATCGATTTGCTCATCGGAGCGCAAACAATTGCTTCACCTATACAATTATACCAAGGTTGCAAGCATCATTACCTACATAAACAAATTAGTGTCTAACTATTGTACACATAGAGACGAATCTATTTCATTGTATTTTCGACTGACTTTCGATCCTGTTCTGGCTTGGCCTTCGTTTCTTGGATTGGCTTAGACATTTGGTTGGAAAACGGAATTCTGAAAAGATCAGCTTAAAGAAGTGATTACTGGGATACAATCATATTCAACTCTATCTGAGGTTATAATTCATAGGCAGTACTATAGGCGTTACCAGGAAAAAAAAGTAAGGACTATCTACAAAGCTACACACCTTCAAGGCTTTTACTTCAAAAATTGGGTTAAGTGAAGTACATGATCAAACAGAAGCACAAGCCTATTTAAAATTCAATTTTCTTATAAATTCCGTACAGACCAAGCTATTTTGGTCTTTAATTGGTACTATTAACGAATCATTAACTCCTCTAATTATACGACCTAGCCGCGGGCTACTGATTATATTAAAGCCGGCAAGCTGGCGGGCCACCGGAAAAGAGCCTTTTCTCTTCAGCCAAGCCTGCTGAACAGAATGTTTGGCGGTGGTGGCTCACCATCAACACTTAGAGATGTTGAAGATGTCAAGACATTTGAAAGTATAAAATTCACGAAGAGTTTTGATATTTCACAGGAAGACAAAAATAGGAAAAATGAAAGCTCTCCTACGGAAGAAAAAAGGTCTTTGGGAAGCAGTGTTGGTGTTAAGTTGCTGGCTAGTGCTAGAAAATTTAGCTTTAGCCAGAGTCAAAATCCACATAGGAGAAGTGTATCAGAGCATAATCATCAATTGGCATTACAGAAACTTGGAATGCACGACGCAGCTCTGAGTGTTCCTCAAGGTCAATTTAACAACTCAGCCGGTGAATCATTTCCCGGGCGTCGATCTACATTTAAAGTCGGTGTATGGGAAGATAGAAACAAAAAATGTCGTCGTACGATGGAAGATACTCACGCTTTCCTATATAATTTCTTAAACACCCCCGCACCTGGTCTAGAAGAGGTAGAACTTAGTAAAAATTCTAAAAATTACGACGATCCAGAACAACATCAGGACAATGCTTTACACGAGACTGATTCTTCATCCAATGAGGTTTTGGAGACTGATAATGGGTACTTTGCGATATTTGATGGCCATGCAGGTACATTTGCTGCAGATTGGTGTGGAAAGAAGCTACATATTATATTAGAGGATATGATACGGATGAATCCAAATGTTCCATTACCTGAGCTACTTGATTTGACATTTACTAAAGTTGATGCACAATTAGAGAAACTTCCTTTAAAGAACAGTGGCTGCACAGCTGTAATAGCAGTACTTCGTTGGGAAGATAGAATACCAAACTCTCAGGTAGCAACTGGATCGACTCCCATCGCACCTGCAACTGCTGCGACATTCAAGGTCGTGAATCAGTCTAGTAACACTAATGAGCTGTCCAAAAATGATCTTAATAGTTCAGAAGGGTCATCTCCTACCCAAAATAACGGAAGCTCAAGTTCAGGTGAAGCCACCCATACTAGACTCCGTATTACTGCAACACGGCAACGTGTTTTATACACAGCCAACGTTGGTGATGCACGTATTATACTTTGTAGGAAGGGTAAAGCCTTAAGATTATCCTACGATCATAAAGGTAGTGATGAAAACGAAGGCAAGCGCGTTGCAAACGCTGGTGGATTAATTTTAAATAATCGGGTCAATGGTGTTTTAGCTGTTACGCGAGCTCTTGGTGATAACTATATGAAGGATCTCGTAACTGGTCATCCATACACAACTGAGACTATTATACAGCCAGACACCGATGAATTCATCATACTCGCATGTGACGGTGTAAGTATTTTCCAAATTTTGAATCTTGGAATATTGTTACTAAGATAAGCTTAGCTCTGGGATGTCTGCTCCGACCAAGAAGCTGTTAACCTCGTTCGTGAGATAGATGATCCTACTTCTGCTGCAAAAAGACTTGTCGACCACGCACTTTCTCGCTTTTCTACTGATAATCTCTCTTGCATGATTGTCAGATTTAATAAATCTGCCCTTATTACAGCCATACAAAAGCCTGAATCTGCTATTGGTGTTGAAGGTGACCCAAACTATACGCCTGGTAAGGTATCGGAGGTTGAAAAGATCGTTAATGATGCAAAGCGGAAGACTGAAGAAGACGGAGCTCCTGGCATAGGCATAAGTGGTAGCAATTTTGGTCAAGGGCATGATTCGATAATGAGTGGGGGTAATCCGAATAAAGAAATTCTTTTGGAAATAAAGCAAGATGCACTTGGTTCTGGTACTCCTGGGGTTGAAACAGAAGATGGTTCAATATCGCCAAGACATGTTGGATCGGGAAACTTTTAAAAATGAAACTTGAAAAATTTCTCACCTTTGAGGAACGACAGAATCACAGAAATTACCTCAATAGCTTCAATAGAATTTGAAAGGCTTATATTGTTGTGGTATAGGAGTTTTTACGCTGGTCGTTGGTTTGATTTCTAATGTGTGTTTTATTATATTCACACTTTTTATGTCTATATGAATAAACGGTTAATACACGAATAGGTGACAATTAGTTCTAAGACAAGCTTAGTCTAAATTCTAGCGGTAGAGATATTAAGTTATGATAAATGTATAAGCTCTTGAGCATTTTCATGTTTTACTTACATGTTGAGAGTAATTCCAGTAACGTGATGCACACTAGTACTTGGGTCATTTTATTCGCTTCAAATCAACTTTGCAATAAATAGTAAAGTATATGATGCTGGTTTTATCTACATCATGTGAGAATTTTCCAATATCTTCATGAATATCTTTTATGTTGTATAATTGTAAATGGCGCATGCATTACTAGCACTACTTCAACCTACTTTCTACCTTGCAAGTGCCTCTTCATATTAAAACCCCTTTGAAGAGAAAATTATCACATATTTTGTTGTCTCAAAGGAAAAGCTGAAATTGCTGAAAAAAATTTCCATCGAAGGAGGTATTCAATTATTTCACCTCCACCCTGAAGCTCACTCTGAAGGATACAATTCGGATCAAAATGACCCTCTCATTTTTAACTGATGATATTTTTCAACAAAAATATTCCCTTTCTCTCTTCAATTGAATGCGTTATCAACCTTCCCGCTCGTAACTAAAAACACAATATCTACCCTTACCTGATAGGGAATAACTCACTTCGTCCCCCCCTTCCCCTATTTACGGGACGCAATGGTGACAATTAGGGATTTTGAAAAAATAAAATGACTTGAAAGAGTTTCTGACAAGTGATTGAGAGAAGATATCCATGTGAGTAAAAGTCTAAGCACTTATAAGTGTGTATGTTGCCAAAAAAAAAAAAAATTAATGTCAATCCAATGTCAATAGTGATACTGTATCTGTGCTGTATTAAAGAGAAATCTATGAAATTTTTGGATGTTGCTAATTATATCATTCTAGCGGCCTGTGCTGTAACCGGTAACGATAGTTTGATTGGCTAATATTTAATTGACAAGCTGAGCATTTTATTTTACAGGGATCATTGATAGACTAGTAGGGAATAATTGGCTTAATGTTCAATCCAACCCTGAGATAGTTCAGGTTAGGTTCATCTTCGACAAGAAACAATCTATTGTTCCATCATTCCACAAAATTTTCCCCCGGAAAACTCGAATAATTAAGTTTTCGAAGCTTCTTGTCTCGATTGATTGGATAAAAACAAGAAATATTTCTCAAATTTTACTGTACCAAAATTTACGGAGTTTAATTCATCTTGCTGTTGAAGCTAATCATAACGCACGTATGTAATAACGCTTACCTCAATCCTCTCTTCATGTGTACAACCGAAACGTGTATTAATTATGGATTATTACGAATTAACTATTCAATCTGCCCTCAGTGACTTTATTTTCAATTCTAATCAGTTAATCTGTGCGGTTAGCGATTCTTTGTCGTCGCTTCGCATGTAGTGCCAGTATACAAAATGCACATGAACAACAGTAGTGGTTGACTTATGGACAAAGATAAATCCTTGCGGAATGGATACTTGAACAGGAAAAACCTCAATACTATCATTCGTAAACGCGAGTACGAGAAATGACTCCTCGAATTCTATATCCCAACGACAATGCGCCAATTGGAAGATACTGGGCTTAGCACTTGATCAATCCCAATCCAAGTCACCTCTCTGTTTCGATGAAAAGTTCATGCTTAGAGGGTTAATTTTTTACATCCAGAGGCAACTCAAACTTTCTGTATTTTGCTCAAAGAGATGGATGACAGGTATTCTGTCTACTTATAGGATATATGAAATTTTGATGAGCATATAATTGCCGTTGGAGCTTGTATGAATACTCGAACAGTCGCTTCACTATAGAACAATAAGTTTTGTAATAGTGGGGATCCACAACCTTCGTCCCTTACATCTCGCAACACAGTGGGCTAGATAGGATTTCAATGCGCTCAATAGTCATGGACTGGGTAGCAAAATAAAATTAAACCAATAAACAAAAGAGGCACTCGGACCAGATGTTGTTGCTTCTCAATCGTACAAAAGAGGTCTGTTTCACTAACACTTGCAGCTCGAGAGGCTTCTATGAGTAAGTGAATATGGGTTTCTTGTCAGTTTAAAGGGACTTGTAACACAGCGAAGCGTAGATATTATAAGAAAAGCATAAAATGTAATCTACGATACATGGATATGACAAAGGCATGATTGTGGAAACCTACTAGACCTAGTTATTCATATTGAGGTAGCGCTTGTGAGTCAGTTTAAAAGAAACTGTGCAAAAACTGTGGCACCCAAACAAGCACGAGGCCGGCAGCTCTCACGCTTAACTCACTCAGATGACATTAATAAAATTAAGAACTTTGAGAATTTACCTTCTGATGATAAAAAGGCGAGCTAACTAGAGCTAGCATTTAGGCCCTTTCATTATCTCAACGTGGATGAAAGGGTAATACAGTCCAAAATGGAAAATCGTGAATATGAGTTACATCTGGCTGTGGTTCTGTAAGTGTTCACGGGCTCGCAAAACTCATCGAAAGCATACATGACAGGTGTCATGGCCCATGCGTATGAGTTGGCCTGAGGCCAAATCAATAATCATGCTAAACCGCGCCTACGCGGGTGAGAAATTGCGCTGGTCAATTGTGAAATTGAGAAACTTATTGAACTGTAAAGAAGATCATAATGTAGATAAATTGCTCGCTGCGGGTTTGTAATTCTGGTTGAAAATTGCATTATGGCTAGCTGAACCTGATAAAATCAAGGCAATAATTGAAAAGGAACCACCTAGTTCTACAATAGATATGAGAAATATTGTAGGCTTTGCTCACTATTGTAATGATTTAATACGCTCATTTTGAGAGATAATTACTCAATTTAAAGCCTTAACAGGCAAGGGTGTTCCACTTATGTGGGAAAGTTAACAACAACGGACATTTGAAACACTTAAAATATTCTTCACCCGAACACCAATCTCAGCACAATAGGACCATGAGGAAAAAAAAATACTTTCTTAGGGGCTGATTTATCTGGGTTCGCGCTTGGTGCTGCTTTTAACTCAATTGGACGATCGAGGAAAAAGAAAAATGGTAGCTTTTTATTCTTAAAAGTTAACTTCTGTAGAAAGGAACCATTCAATACATGACAAGGATGTGTTATCGATTAGACGTTGTCCAAAACAATGGAATGCTGAACTTAGAAGTTGTTCAAAATTTAGTGTACGCTACTGCGCCACCTTTTTCGTATCTTTACCCTATATGGTGTAGATCTGTTTGGTAAGAAGCTCAACTACTGAGATTATACATTTCTTAGATCGAGCCTCATCCTATCTTTAGGAAGAAGACTGAAGTCTTCGGCTGCTTTTGAGATTCGGTTTGCTACTAATTTCTCCAGGAGATTACCCATTGTGTCCGCTAAGGCCATCGGTCGATATGCCTTTGGAGTGTCATATTTCGGCTTCTGTGGTTTTCTGAGGACTATCGTAGTTGATTCT
Source organism: Erysiphe pulchra (assembly GCA_002918395.1). NCBI lineage: Eukaryota > Fungi > Ascomycota > Leotiomycetes > Helotiales > Erysiphaceae > Erysiphe > Erysiphe pulchra. Next base: position 26,465 of record PEDP01000022.1, read on the forward strand.
TTAAATTCTTTTGGGTGGCAGCCCAGAGTAAGACAGGCATTGAAACTTCAGCCAGAACTTTACTAAGCGATGATTCGCAGCATTTGAGAACTCAATTCAGTATCCCGTCTAGATCTTGGGCCTTATCGCTTGGCAGCATTCTGAGAGTGTCTTTGACTTCAGCCTGGGTTGTAGCATCAGAAAAATTCGGCAAGTCTTCTGGGTATTTGGTTCCATATATATCCCTAGTATCCTGCTACCACTAGTTGAGGAAAGAAGTAATGTGCCATAATGTTTATTTTGTTTAGAGCTTCAGAGTACATAGTTCCGCCTGCTTCCTTGATATCTGGGACTTTGTGTTATTTGTGTCTTTCCTCATGCTCTTTTCTGGCTCACTTGGCGAGTTTCTAGACTTTTGCAAGGTCTTGTGTTGCTTCTGAAACGGTTACATCTGAAACGGTTGCACTTCATCCAATATTTTTAGCTTTTTTAATTCTAGCCTTTTTTGTACTAGAAGATTTTAGGTAATTTAACCAGCTAGATGGTGACCCAACTTTTTCCACCTTCTTCTGGCCTTTCTGGTGTCTTTCACTGCTTCAGAATATTGACTGGTCCAGTATTGTTTAGCAAAATTGGATGACCTAGCTTTGGGGATCATTTATTTGATTGTTTCCTGTATAGCTTCGGTAATAGATGTCACTCTCTGATCGATCGTCTCTCGAGAATGTAGACAGTCTTTCTGGCTCCCGCTCTCAAAGTTTGGCGGCTAATCTTCTATCAACAGCTTCCCAGTCTACTTTCGTCCACTGAGGATGAGGGGCTTGCTCTTCCGTACATTTAGGAATGTGATTCGAGAGCGCCTCCAATTCATTGGCCGGTTGGCATCTTATGATTGTATCTTCCAGATCTCTAAATATGATCCTTTCTATACAACTTCCTTCCAGTGATTAAATTTTATCGAAGACCTTGTTTTAAGATCTCCTTATCGATATTTTCCAAGTGATCATACAGATTGATGTGAGACGGTAGCCTGGACTACATACAATCTAGTTCAGCCCTGAAACTTTACCTTTGGTATAAAGCACCTGAGTCCTCTGATACTTTTTTAGCTGACACGATAGAGTCATGATATCTAGTATTTAAATTGATATTATTCATAGATACTCTTGAAGCAATAAGCATGTGCCTACAAGCTACATGTTTGGTGCTCATAAGTAGAAATTGTAAAGTTTTTAAAGTTTTCGGGAAAATTCATCAGGTCACCAGTGTAATTAAGATTAATCTTGGAACGATGTAGGAAGGTGAGGGAAAGAGATTGTACAAACTCCCCCTATTTTGGATTTACAGTCCCCTTACCAATTATTTTCAGCCGGTCGCATTTTATCTGCTAATTAGCGTCACAAGAATAACCATTCAATACCAAAATCTGATTACAGTTAAGTTGTAGCTTTATCACGCCGTTTGGACAGGCAAGCTCTAGTTGAAACCAATCGTTAAGCGTTGCCAGAGTGATTATGGAAAATGTTATCACTTTGGCAACGCTTAACGATTGGTTTCAACCAAAGCTTGCCTGTCCAAACGACGTGATAGAGCTACAACACAACTGTAATCAGATTATGATTTAAATTTAAACTTAAACCTCGCTACGAAGGGAATTTCGTATTTCACGAGTTAGATTGTGGTTTATGTGTGAATTATCGATATTAAACGAAACGCTTATCGTCAGGGGGGATTTGGAGGAGGTTGTGTGCGGCACAAAATCAACAGATTCTTTTTCCTGAATAATTAATCCCGCGCCCGGAGGATTCGCTCAGAACTTTGACTAGTACCACAGATCCCTATAGTTATGCATATGCTATTGCAGAGTCTAATGGTTCGAAGTATGCGAAATACAATATATTTGTTCGATGTTGTTCGATGCATGGTTTGAAGCCCAAGACCATCATAGACGAAAAATACACGACTAGGGGCTGAGTCCGTCCTAACGAATTTACAAATTTTTAATCCGTTCGTTACTATCACCACTCGTTACTTAAATTTCGAATCACTGGTATGGTAGTTGGGGAAGGTGCGAAATTCCGAGCAAAATCATGCTGGGTCCAGTAAAGGTGCTTATTCATATTGGTGCTACACATATATGACGCTGGCTGTAAAAGAAAACATTCAACAACAGTACCAGGTTCACGCAAAGTCTAGCCATACACTTATTTTTGGGAAAAAAGTATAAACTGATATAAATATTGCTATTTTTGGGACACAGAATGTCAAGAATTACATCTATGTTCTACGGAACGAGAATCTGGGTTATATGATGCCAAATCAGGATCTAAATATTGATCTTCATCGTGAATCTGGATGGTTTGCAAGAATCGAACTTAGTGAAATCACTTCGTAAGAAGAGTAGTCATTTTTCATTGACAAATCCTCAAAAAAATGCTCTTGCGTCATGGAGAAATTCTTTGACTCAACTGCGTTTAGATGACCAACTGGCTCTTTAGACAAGATTTACTGGCTTAAATACGTCATCCTACTGTGTAATGTGCTCCATGAAGAGCGAAAAAGAAGATCACTGCAAGTGACTGATCAGATATTTTAAAGAACTTTTCAAAGAACTTTAATACTCCAACCGTTAAAATATTTTTTATAAAGTGATCCTATTGTCCCTATGGCAATTGTCTCACAGATTTCACCACAAGCTTTACACCTTCTTTGTGTCTGGCACGTCGAGAAAAATGTGCTACAAACCTGCCGCAAGCATTTTAGCGGTCGTAAAGAAAGAAATGAGCTTTGAGCTCAGTTTTTTTAGATTCAAGAATACTACCCCAAAATTTGTCGACGATTTTTCAAAAGCTGATATGTGCAGATTTCCCTCTAGAGTTTAATAGTTTCTGGCCGGAGTTTCAGGATAGATATATGGCTATTAACAATCAGATAGTCTTATATTTGCTTAAAAAAAGAATACCGAAAGAGAAATGGAGCAGACCTTAAACAGATTGATATCTATATTTCGAAAATCGTAACTCTTCTTGCGACGAATATGGTTATACAACGTTAGAGGCCTCGCTAGATATTTTTGTTAGCGACCTAGATGCAGTTCCCAAGATGTCCAAAACTATCTGTGAATGCTTAAGATCGAACTTCCTTCTAGAGCTTGGTAATGCAAAGATACGACTTCCTTCTTCTCTGAAAAGGTGTTATTTTAGAGATACACAAACTTTAGTAACTATTTTGCTTTATTTTTCTAATACAGTACAAACTAGTTATCGAGGTACGAAAAAAGAAAGCAAGTTTGCGGACTTGCACAGGCAGTATTGTATAGGCTCTAGTCTTTCCAAGTTCTCATATGATTGAAAGAGCATGGCTAATGTAAGCAATAAAGGTGTTCTTAGACTTGAGAACATGCATCCTCATTGGCACTTCCAAAAGTCGTCCCAAAACTTAACAATGCCTGACTTCTTAATTAAATTAGCTGCCAACGATTATTCTGCTCCATTTTGTGACCGAAAATTAAACATGCAGAATAGGAGAAAAGCTTAAACGATGAATTATTTGAACAAATAACTAGTAGGTAGACAAAGATACAGTCAAGGAGAGTGCCAGCGTGCATTTAAGATTTCTACCCGTTGAAGCCACTCAGGCTTCGAGTATACTGACTGGATTGATCTGATAGAACACATAAATTCTAGTCAGCAGGCAATTGAATCCCCCCCTCTGAATTAGGCCTTCGACACTACCGGATGATTATTGCTCGATTTTCATGCCAGTGATAACAGAATTGCTGCTAGAGCAAAGAGATCTGGAAAATGACAAATTAAAGGTGATAAAACCAAGCGTGAAAAAAAAATCAAGGTATCAAAGGACTCAAATTTGACTCAAATTAATGTTCATCATAGCTTAGATGACGTCGAATTACTTGCGGGAAGTATAATAATCGAGTATTGTTTAAATTCAATTGATATCTGATTTATACAGTAATTAAAGCAATTTTGAAGAAGTACTGTAATTTCAATTGAATTTTGTGATCTCTAAATCTCTTTACAAATCTATCTCGAATTTGTGGCATAGACCAAAGGTTGTGAGCTCATAGTTTGTTTGTTGAATGAAAGATACAAATAAAAACAAACAAATAACAAATCAACGATTGAATAACAGGCAGGGGAAATTATTGGCACCCTTTTTTTTTTTGCGTCCAAATTGGGTAAAGCGCGATTGCAAATTGTAATCGTTCCCATTCAGAAAAGTTAATCTTATTTCGTTAATGTTGAAGAAAAGAACCTATATAAATTTTCCACGAGTCATTGACTGACATGCCATCACTAGAAAGGAAATGGCGGGGATTCAACTCTCGCAATAGATGGAGCACTAAATATTGAAATGTTATATACTTTTTCGCATGTGTTCCTAGTTTTTGTTCATCCAAAAGGATTTTTAATCATAATAATCGCAGATCGCAGAGGACGAAAGGCATAGATTGAGTTGCCGATGATCAAAATTTTTTAATTGCGCTTCCCCCTTTGCATATAATTTTAGAAATATCATTCCTTGATATACTTTTTTTCATTATTTAATGGTCGGGAGAGTTGCCAAGAGCTGTGTTGATGTTTTTTTGTAACTGGAAGAAATAAAAAAATTTAGATTCAAATCTTTGCCATACTTTCATTCCTAACTCCAAAAAAATAAATTCAATAAAGATATAAATCGAAGTAGTATTTATCGAACCAGAATAGAAAGTAGGCGATATTGGGCTTTGATAATTTTATATAATGGAATCCTCTTGTTAAGGTCTCACTCCACTAGATAGGCAACTGTTCTGATTTCTAACGCGACTTCTTCGGAATTTATCTGTTAGAAAAGACTCTACTGAGTTGATCGAAATAATATATTATGACCTTAGTACAGTTAAAATATCGTTGTGATTAAAATGAAGATAAATTGCTTATTGTTCATCAACCGACGAATGTAACAAACCTGCTACACTCGAAAGACTCAAGACATGTTGAAAAAATAGCTGCTTTTCTTTAAGCCATGCTAAGTAAGCTGTCTAGTACTGACTTTTTGGTTGTATTTATCAAGACGACCAACTATTGAGTTTCAGGCTTTTCTCTTTGCTATTTCAAATGGAAGATGTATTTTTCAATCCAGTATCTCTCGAAAGATCACTTTGGAAATCACGCCTCTAAAACCTTCTTCTCCCAGCCTTTTATTTGCTGAGCTGTAAGAAAATATATCTCAAGATTAATTAAGCCCTAGAGATTTCGAGATGGAAGTGCAATCATATTGACCAATTCATCGCGTTCATTGATTGGAAAAGTTATCATGGGCCAAGAAGCGCCAAGAAAAGTTTCCGAATTTAAATGCATAATCGATTGTCCCTGACTCTTGTGCCGGTCCAAATTTGATAATTTAAATCAGTATTGTCGTTCGATGGACGAAGTGAAAATATTGAAATTGTTATTGCAGGGTTTTTCTTGTAGCTTCCACTGTATAGGTTTGATAAAAAACGAATAACGAACGTGGTGTATCAAGTTCCTAGCAAAGTCTTAACAGTAACTGGGTCACTTTTAACTATCTTCTTTTAAGTGCACTCACTATATCACCATCCAATAGCTTTTGTTCAAATTTAACTAAACGTGACTTAGTTTAACGTGCTATATTTTCCTGCTTCACAGGAACTAGATGTCGAGATAAATCCAGCATCTATTTTATTTTGTATTATTAGTTCCAATATTTTCAAGTAGATACATAGATACAAAGAAAAAAACTATTTGCTTTTGTATTTGTAGCGCTTTTATTACTCAACCACTAATTTTCATCTTACAAGATGGTAGGTGATAATTGGCTCAATTATACGAAATCATTGCTAACAAAATTACTCTGAATGTATGACTTGAACTTCAATGTGTCTCGGAACTAGAAGTTGAAGAAACGGATTATCAAACAGAAAAATATGGAAAGCATCACACCCCACGTCGCAGGCCAGTTTTTAACCATTTTCTAAACCTTACGTAACCTTCAAAACCCGTTAGAACTGACTGATTTGAAAATTGATACTTGATATTTTTCATTTAAGTTCAGTAACTATCTGTTGGACTTAAAACTTGTGTTTGTTCAGCAAAAATGCTAGAAAACAAATTGATTAACAGTATCTAATACAATACTGTCCTTTAACTTTTACCCAGCTGGTGAGATATAAACACAAACAATATATAAGACGTTAGCTCTTAAGGTAGGATGGCCGGATGGATGGGAAATTACGTTAACACTAAATATTAGACAAATAGTGATGGGCCAGAAGACCAGAATAAAAATAACTATTCCTACTTCCCAATTAATTATCCTGAAAAATAGGCCATTTTAGCCAACATGTATCCTTCCTCCTGATCTAGCCCTTTCTTCTCTATTTGCTTCTATCTTGCCCAAAATACAATCCTAAAGTCCTAGTCACTGGTCCTCACTCAGCCCTAGGCAAAATTGCTCTGCGGTCCCTTATTGAACCTTCCATTACCCAAAGAAAATAATTACCCAAGCAGGCTAGAAATTTAATTCCACGTTAACCCGAACTTTTTTTTTCGTTGACTGCATCGGTATGATAAGCCGTCCAAAACTCCTCCTTCCACACCCCAAAAATCTCCAAAATTAGCAGGAAACCTTGTCACAGCTTTCAACGTCTTCGCTCCAGATGCTATTCTCCACTTTTTGCATCCTTGTACCGAGGTTTTAAGCGGTAATCCTACAAGCATGGATCACTATTCTCCACTGCTACAGTTATATAGGATTCCCGCGTCGCGACCAGCTATATTCAGCTGCCTGTAATTAGAAAGATCTTGAATCTGATGCATTGTAGTCACAATGGTCTAGGATTGAGAACATATGATACTCACACTTAAGGAAGCAAGATCCGCAAACCACAATTAGACCACCGTCTTTCTTTAGAACAAGTCTCTTTCGTTAATTCTTTGCGTCGGCCTTTCATCATTTTCACTAACACGCAGCAAGAATGGCCTGGGATCATTTGTCAATCAATAAACCTCATCTAGTCTATATCATTCTCGGCGGCTTCACCTCACTGTTCATGCTATGCTCATCATTTATCAAGGAAAAGCTCTACATTGGAGAAGCAACAGTTGCAACATTATGCGGTATCATCTTTGGACCTCACGCAGCAAACTTAATAGATCCTATGAGCTGGGGAAATACGGATCAAATTACACTCGAATTCTCTCGGATAGTTCTTGTCGTTCAATGTTTTGCGGTTGGAGTCGAATTGCCTAAGTATTATGTAGAAAAGCATTGGAAAAGTGTGCTTTTCTTATTACTCCCTATAATGGTATGTGGATGGATGACAACTAGTCTCATCATTTGGTGGATGATCCCACCACTTAATTGGCTTGATAGTCTTTGTATTGCAGCTTGCGTCACAGCAACTGATCCAGTCTTGGCTAGTTCTGTAGTTGGAAAAGGGAAGTTTGCTCGGAGAGTCCCAAAACATTTACGAGATCTTCTTTCTGCAGAATCGGGAGCAAATGATGGAATGGCTTTCCCGTTCATATATCTTGCATTATATCTAATAGAGGATCGCCATGATGCTAATAAAGTCGCCTATAGCTGGTTCGTCCTTACAATCTTGTATGAGTGTGTGTTTGGATGTATCTATGGCTTCATTATTGGATATATTGGAAGACAGGGTATTAAATTTTCAGCAAAGCACGAACTTGTTGATAAAGAGAGTTTTCTAGTGTTCTATTTCGTCCTTGCCCTCTTCTGTGCTGGATCAGGTAGTATACTAGGTGTTGATGATCTACTTGTTGGATTTTCTGCTGGTGTCGGCTTCTCTAATGATGGATGGTTCCAAAAGAAAACTGAAGAGTCTCACGTATCAAATGTGATAGATTTGCTTCTAAATTTAACCTACTTTGTCTATTTAGGTACAATCATCCCTTGGGAACAATATAATGATCCTCAATATGGAATTACACTTTGGAGGTTAGTTGTTGTTGCTTTATTTGTTATTCTATTCAGACGAATACCAGCAATGATGCTTTTTAAGCCTTTTATTCCAGATATTAGAACTTGGCGCGAGGCCCTTTTTGCAGGTCATTTTGGGCCAATTGGTGTAGGAGCTATCTTCATCGCAATCCTAGCTAGAGCTGAGCTTGAAAGTGGAAATCCAACACCAAGTGGAAATATCGATCCGGAATCACCTCATCATGTTCTTATTTGGTTAATTTGGCCAGTAACTACTTTCCTCGTTATTTCCTCTATTCTTGTACATGGGTCTTCTATTGCAGTTTTTACTTTGGGTAAACATATCAATACTTTAGCGCTTACAATGTCTTATACATCTGGGAATGAGGATGGCCCTGGATGGGTCAACAGACTTCCAAAAATTACATCTACCTCCAGGTCACAGGCGAAATCTATGACATCTTTAACGGATGAAAATGAGTTAAAGAAGGATGATCTTCCACCAGGAATGCTTCCACCAATAGGGATTCCGAAAGAGTTCCTTCGTAGACAGAAGGAGGAGGATGTCCCATTACATAATATCAATTCTGCATCGAGGAACAGACGTGAGAAAAAGAAGAGTATGTTGTGGGATGACGAAGTTGGGCCTGGAGGACCAATAAGTCCATCTGCAATTTTCCCCCAGAGAGAAAATGAGACTCAGAACAGTTCCATAACTGATTTAAGGACTCCCGGAGTTGAATCAATTGAAAATGAAAGAATTTGGCTCAAGTCTGTAAAGGACTTACACAAAAAGAATGATGATAATTCTTGACTGCATTTATACGCTTGACGTAGTTTTAATGTCGCTCGACTTCAAAATTTCTTAACATGTCGAGTTAAACATGTATTTTTTCAAAATAATTTATCATAATGAAAAATTTTAATGAATTTAAAAGAATTCTTCTTGATCTGATTCCTACTAGTACTTCAGTTTCTCAAAATTCTGATCAGAATTTTTTAGCTCTGTACTCTGTAAAGTCACTTTATTAGCTTATCTCTGTTCCCAAGATTTTTACCTAGTTAAAGTATCTGTAAGCGAAAAGTCGTCGACTGTACTGATGAAGGCTGGTAGCTCAAAAGCCTAAATGTATCAGTTACTCTGACGAATTCTGGCCACCTCATCAACTAAGCTCATTCTCACATCTATCTCTGCTTATGGTCGGCGACTAGACGAAATCTTTCAACATAACTGAAACTACTTAAATGAGGCATACTCCAAGACTGGGGGGATAATAAGGTATTTTAGATATGGTATTTAGTGGTAGCTTTAAACTCCATTTCTGTTAGCCGAAAAAAAATTACCGCCTCGTTGTTAATCGCACTATCGTAGCCCCAACTCGGTATGAATTGACTGAAATAACTTCTAATCAACTTTAATCTCAGATTAGATGTTGTTGTTTTTTCTGCCCATGAGTTTATAATGAGCTGAAACTCAATTTTCATAAACTGAGGTAACAGTATAACAGATGATTCGTCCGACTTCATATAGTTAAGAGAATACTGGACATATGAGAAAATGAGTTCAATTTGGTATCGTAAGAAAATTCTGTTAACATAAGTAGACTAACTTTTCGACTTTAAGAGAAAGCTGAATACTCTTGTTAGACAGTGGAGGGAAATTTTATATCTCACAATCCATGATTTCTTTGGTAGACAGATAGATTTAGATATATATCTTGATAGATAAAATTTGGGTTTTGTTCTTCGGCATTGACAACTTGGTATTCGGCATTGAACTATTCCTTTTAGGGTTTAGTTTGAGTGCACTTGTCAATTATCATAAATTGATACTGGCCATGGAGACAGAAATCCTTCGCAACCACAATCATTGATGTACCTAAATTTTCATCTACAGAATTCTCAAGATATCTAGGATCCTATTTTTCGTTGTTAAGTTTGATTCTGTACGCGTTTGGTTGTTGAAAGTAAAGATGAAGTATAGGCTTGGGAAAAAACAGTCTATTGTTGGGCTTTGGCCAATCTCAATAGCTGACCATAAGTGGTCGAATAATTAAAGTGGGGACCACTTTGGGTGGATGATGATTAGGGAGTTTAAGGCTCTTTTCTGCAAATCCGAGGTAATCTTCTATCAGTAATACAACGTATAAAAACGCTAGAACTAAATGCTCAGTTGCGTTATTAAATTCTTCAAAGAATCTAAAACGAGTAAATAATCGGATTTTTTCCATTATCTATTCTGCGAAAAAATTGATCAAGTGGTCACGTCCAAGACTTAGCCATATTAAATATCTAAGACGTATTTGAGACATGCTCATTCAGTGGCACGAAAGTGTCATTTAAGAAAATTGGAAAAAAAAAGGACTATTCCCAAAAAAATAATGGCGCTTAGAGTGTTGTTCTTCCATCTTTATGGTCCTAGCATTTGCCGTTTGGACTCATGACAGCAACCTTCAGAAAAAGGGCCAGACTATGCAGAAGAGGAAAAATCTTTGAGAATACAACCATGTTACAGAATGTCAAACCCCGTCAACATTCTTTTTGCAAGTTTGTGTCCAAAGCAATGTCGGAAACACTGGAAACTTCTCAATCATTAAAGACGAAGTAGAGAGAGTGCCAGATAACAAAATTTACTGAAAAGCTCGATAAATTCCAAGTCACAATAATGAGGCTTGCTCATAAAACAGAATAATGAAAAGTTGGGTGCCTTATTAATTTAATATAAGGTTTTTCGGAGTTATCTTTTTTCAAAAAAGTAAATCCTAGGAAAAAGTACATTTCAAAAAAATACTACATTTTTAGTTCAAGATGACTAAAAAACAGAAAACTTTTTGAGTATATTTTAACTATTTTAAAATTTATAAGAAGAAGCTTGTAGGTTTTCTTGATATAAATAAGGTATTGAAAACTGCGTTGGAATAAATGCTTCTTGCTAAATGTCAAATCCTCACTTATCCTCAGCGAGTCAAGCTTTAAAGTTTCGAAACAAGCGGAAGTAGTAGTTTTTTTAACTTTTTAGGAGAAACCGGAACTGGATGACCGAAATGTTAAATAGATTTTATTTCCCTACTCTGTTTTGTTCCAGACTTGTCTTATTTTAATTATCCCAACTATGCTACCTAGAAGTCCCACAAAGAATTCGTTGACCAGACCTTTTTCCAGGCTCCAATGTACAGTCAATGGCGCATAAGCAGTGTTAATAAGTACTTGTTTTTCCCAGTCATTGATCCACAGACTTTTTTCATTAGCCTTACATTTTCCTTTCTCTTCACGAACTCTTTTCTCTCGCCAAAGGCGTACGAATTCTAGTATGATATGTAAAGCCCAGAACCTAGAGCTCCATGCCCATGCTTTACTTTGTTTCTTCTGATTCCACCCCAATACACCCTTCGAGCTCAGATACGCATAATTTTCCAGATATTGATAGCCGATATTAGCAATCACTTGTAGCCTTTCTAGTTGATTTAAAGTCTGATCCTCGTTTGGATTCTCTACGAATACTGACTTAGCCCAAGTCCAGATTGAAATGAGGCCCCAAAGTCTTGCAAAAATCCTCACATCTGATATAAGAGAGCTGAGTGCTTTCAGTCTCATGGAAAGCTTTAATAGACGTGAAGATGGTATTGTTTTCATCGTGAGTACAATAGTTGTTTCGGGAGGTAATGTCAGGACCTTATTGATGAGAATCCGAGCTGTACTACGAAGGCGAGCAAGTGATATAGATGTCAATATCGTTGAACTGAGGAGAGAAGTATAGCATATTGTCAAAAGTAGTGTATCCGTTCCAGAAGGAGTAGAGAGAATACGGGAGAGGTGGGATATAGTCTGGTCAGTCTTTCTGAGGAAACGAGCTGTACAATTGCTAAGTTCAGGTACTGGTGATGAGATAGCCGAAATATCTGAGGCCAGTTTCCCAACTTCTTCTGAGATATTAGGGCTTAAATTCCTCTCTTCATTCGTGGTCGCCATTATAGATCGATTCTACATAGAATAACAGCATTTATTTTCAATTACATTATCGAAGTTTCGAGATAAAAGTTATGTAGATCTAGGCGATGACGTATAATGCTTTAAAGAGCCGAGGCTCAAGCTGCGAATTTTCACGTTAAGCCGATATCTATATCTTTCAGATTTATGGCGCGACGCGTCATGCGTACTCTTTGCTTTCCTGGTTAAGTCGAGGTACATGAGTCCGACCATCCACCCTCCACTCTCGCTTAATCGTCTGCCAATAGATAGAAGGCTACTTAACTGGTATATATAATTTTATAGGTAAAAATCTTGCTCATCACTTGAGAAATACCCCTACTAGCGTGGCCTTAGCGTATATTTATAAATTTTCATAATTATATCACATGATTAATGTTAATTAAAGTCACAAATAAGTTTTTCTTTCTAATTCTGGTGAACTTATTAAATCCCGATACCACACATTAATTACGCGTTTTTCTCTAATATCTGAACGTCGACGCCTTGCATCTAACAATGATTAAAAACTTTTTTTACTCTATCTATATGTCTATCAATCCCTGAATAATGATGAATAAAAATAACTACAAGATTATAAGCCTTAAGCTAATGCTGTATTGGAGATTTAGATACTACAATTTGGTTCACGTTTGAGCTTTGTTGTGCTTCCGAATCTATCAATTTAAACACATAGTTTAGTTTATATTTTATCATGTCGCTCTAGCCAGCGTAAATTGTACATGACACGTACGCAAGACATCTAGAATATATGGTCCTCCAAACTACATCAATGCCCACCAGGTGCCTAATTTCTCCCAATACATCCACCATCCAGATGCTAGTTCCATTAAGTCGAATGGGTAAGAACGTATTTACTATGACCTAAAAGGCCACAGACTGAGGGAAAAGCCAAGAAAAAACCTCAGCCATTCCTCTCGTACTATTTTTCGACGAGCAGCCGCAGTCACCCTCAAATAAACCATACAGGAATCCAACCTGTCACTCCTAGAAAGTCCAACTAGCACCTGACCACTTGCGCCACCAGCTTATTTTCAGTAGAGTTTGTGCATTTGGAAGTGCAGAGCCCCTCACTCTGACTTCCTGGGATAGTCGTGGGGATGCTTCATAGAGAGTGTGATAGAGGTTTGTGATGAAGAGACGAAGCCGAATGAGTGCCGCGAGAATGAATGGGGATCCTGAAGGGTAGGATGATTGCCACTCTGCTTGGCTCCTTGCTTGGCTCCTTTCTAACAAGAGAAAGGGTACTCAGGCACCACCACGTGGAGGTGCAGAGTAGGTCTTGATGCCCAATTTAAACACATAGTTTCGCAGATAAATAATCAAAGTTAACGTAATCGAGCTACTTCGATTTTCACTTTTGGGAATTATGACTATATGTCTCCCAACATATGATTTGAAAAAATTATTAATTTATCTACGCTATGAAACCACAAAAAATGTTATTTAAAGTTTATTTATAGAAAATTGGAATTCAGTTCAGTCAAGTTCTTCAAATAACTTTGCCGGAAGATACGGTAGTCCATAGACGTTACCCTCACTGTCTGAGCGAGAGATAAACTTCTAGTCAAATTTATATCCTTTGACAGAAATGTGACTTTTGTCTTAATTTGCTGGCAAAGTCGAAGCTAGAAGACATCCATCCCATGCATCTCCTGAGGCTATCGCTCCCTTCATCCATTCCCTCAACTCTGGTTAAGTTTTTTGTTTTGAATCGATTCAATAGGATCAATGATATGATTTCAACGATTTTGCTTACAAGTGACATGTACTCCATTCTCGTCAAAATATTTCTGAGCTAATATATTCGCCTATCAATTTTATCTTAATTGACGGCTTTTTGGTAAGTCATTGTTTAGTATATAGATAAGGAGTGTATCTTTGACATATTTATCGATCTGTCCATTCTATTTATTTACCTTGGTCTCTGACCAGGAGAGATAAGTTTTGTTTAAAAATATTTCGGTAAAACATAAATCAATCAGCAACAAAAAGACCGTTCCATACTGGGTCATTTAGAAGCCTCTTTTTCGTCTATTGAATTGCCACGTGAGATATTTTCTCTCTAATACTGAGAATCGAGAGCTTGACTAAGCTATTCGTAATTTCTTAAATTTATAATCAGACACCGTTAGAACTCTATGATTACTACCTCTAGCGGATAATCACTTACATATTCGTTAAGGTGCAAAATTTAAGCGAAAGTGTCGGAGGGTGGATGATCGAACTCGAGGTTTGTCGATTTAATTGAAGTATTAAATAAAGCCGTGGACGCTGTCTTTTAGCACACCCTATTACTCCATAAATAACATTAGAAGGAATAAAATAATATATCATCTTACGCGCTGACAACACTTCTACTTGAATCAATGAAATCTCAATTTTCAACCTCAAGCACTCATGGCCTCCAACTTAACTTTATCTAATGAGACTTAACATTTAAAACCCTAGCGAGGATATTAACGAAATACTTAACTTTATTATCACTAATTACATCAAAGTCACCCAAGCAATTCTTAAAAGAATACCATATTCTCTAAATATCATCTGTATTCTGTAGAGGAGGTTTTATGATGGCTTGTTCTTTGCTCTTATTTGAAAGATCCAAATCTACGCATGCTTTAGAAAGCCTCATCTTATGTTGATATTATTTGTAATTTGCTAGAATCGTCTTTTTGGATACATTTCCCACAGATACTCAGTGCTGAAGTGCTTCTAGTGAATGAATTATCACACCAGTACCGAGCATACTGTTGCTGTTAAGCCACAAATGCTCAACATTATTCAGTTCCAGTTCACAATTTGCATTTGGATAAAATCTCATTTTATAGTTTTACTAGTGTCATAATTTTGAAATCAGATAGTTTCGGCTCCCAAGAGTCTGTGGTTTTTATTTAAAACTAAGGAATTTCTCCATCACATACTAAAATTATAATGTTTAAATATCATATATTACAATTCAGCAATACTTCCACGACTTAAGAGCCACAAGTTTGTGATTAATTTACGGAATTACTAATTACTCGGGGGGAAACCCATGTAGACCTAAGCGAGAGGACACCCTTGCTCCCCAGCCATTCTATTTTCAATACCACGTGACGTGATCATAAAGTTCGCGTACCAACATCTCTCATCTCTTTCATAGTTGGAACACTTTCTCATGAGACACACATACATCGCCCCAGAGCATTCGATAATGTCACAGACAACAGAATCTTCGTCCGCTTACTAGAAGGGCATGTCAGCCGCAACCATCATATCCACGCAGTTAAAGGACGCTCAAATGTGCACAATATGTTAAGTCTGGACTTGCGCTTCTGCCAGCTGATGCAGACCAAGCAGCTATAATACTAGAAAAAGCTCGAGAAATTACAGCTGTTCTTGGCGGTACTGTCCAAAAGGTTGAAAAGTGGTTCAATTATGTTCTTGACTACGTTCCATGGATGATTAAGTGGATCGACTGTGAATGTGACACCAGAAATGGCACTTGAAGACATTAAGTTTGAAATTGATCCCTCAAGAACTTGTGAAACTTTGAGAGACTTAGAACTCTAAACTAGCGACTCCACAGTCCCACTTACAAAGCCTTTGAGCTGCAGGGTTATTTCAGTTGAGAACGAATGCTCAATGAACCAATTCGGAACCGATATCGAGGTCGACAGATAATGGGTTCTATTGACTAACCTCTCAGTGTCGCTCTTACATCAGCTGCTACAAGAATTTTGGGAGGGAGTTCCCCAAGGATACCATCGGGCTCAGAAAATTTGTATTAGCTGGATATAGTTTCACCACTTAATTTAAACAACGAGTACGGACATGTTATTTGTGTCTTTTTGAAGGACATAATGCAGCTAGCTACATGTCCAAATAGAAAAAGAAATAAATTGTGAATTATGATACAGAAACATCGAACATACTATGAGCAAATAAGTAATAAAAATGGTTGATAACACCAAATATCTCAGGTGAATAATTCGGCACGCGTACTTTCTAATTCGCGTGGTGTCGTGGCTAAGGAGCAAAGGAGCGTGGGTGTCCTCTCGCTTAAGTTTAAATAGGTGTCCCCCGAGTAATTCCCTTCATATAACATACATGGTCTAGGGACAATTATACTTACCTTTTTTTCAACACCATAAGCTTAACAAGATAGCTATTACATGCTGTACAATTGTGCTATTTTGAAGCTAAGTCCATATTTCCCTTTTCTAGAATATAAAAATACATTATCCAGAAGTTAATATTGAGGCTCAGTCGCAACTAAATTTATGAAATTAACTGCCACCTTTTCTTTTCTAGTGAAGAACAAGAACGCCGTGTATGAAGACTAAAAATAGAAAGCCCCAACTCCTTAACTTTCGCTTTTGATAAAATTTAAATGTGAATCACTTGATTTACTTTTCCCAAAAACTTCAAAGTTTAATCGTCCAGACCTTTGAAGCGTATTTTAATCACCCAATTTTCATCAAATTCGATACCTCTGCGAATTTTGCTGCCGGCTTTTCTCCAGACAGCCTCGCCAAGCCCAATATCAGCAACAAATAATTGCCATTCGTTAGTACTATTTCTCTTCCCAGTGTGATCACGGTCACTTTCTTCTTCCTCTGCGGTACCATACCCTAGACTCATGGCTCCTAATAAACCCTTTTTGGGCGCTCCAAGTGCTACAACGTAATTTGGATATAAGTACAAGGGTCTACCATCAATAATACTGAGCTCTCCATTAGTGGGATCAATACCGGTGGGAACATCAATAGCTAAGACTTCTGCTTTGCTATTATTTGCCCATGCAATAAGTTCATAGATTGTAGATTGTTCACCTAGACGAAGCTCTTCAAAAGAGATTGCAAGGCCAATTAGTCCATCTATGATTAGGTCAGGAGGCGCATCAAGTTGCTTCGAGAATTCAAAGAGCTCAACTTTGCTCATGACCTTGCCACCAATGTTGCGGAAAACCTTGATCTGAGACTTCAGACTAGCTAGAAGTTCTGATTCTTGTTCAAGACCAACAATACACAAGATAACATTAAAGCCATGATTCTTAATATGTCGAGCTGTGGCAACTGCACGGAGGCCGCTTTTATTATTTCCAACTAAAACTACAATCGTAGAATTAAGAGTTAAGTTGGATCTAGTAATTAAATTTCTACTCTTGCTAAAAACAGAGAATGCGACCTCAGCAATACTCCGGCCAGCATTTTCTGTTAAGATCTCCTCGGATAGACCTAATTCATTTATTGCGATATTCTCCAGGTTTAGCATTTGAAGAGGTGATACAGGGTCGCATCGATGACCAAATAATAGGGTATAAAATCCAGGATTGTTTGCGACCCTTGAAACCTACAATTACATTAACCACAATACTTTATATTAATGAGGATCATTTTTACCGAGTAATTACGAGATGAAGCAAGGGAACAGTTCACTGAGTCTTTCCTAGAAGAAGATCTGAGATCTATAGGCCGCCGATTATTATTCATTTTTGTCTCAACATGGCGGGTGTGACGAGAAATATCCGCATCTTGATGACTAATTTTTTGATTTTCATTGGCATCTTTTGGAGACTCACTCCAATTATCTGTTTTCGTTTTTGAGAGACTTTTAATGGGTCTAGTTTCATCGATAACATTTTTGTTGTTAGGCAGGTTCTTACCAAAATTACTAGATCGTACTCGATTGAATGAAACTAGCCTATCTTTCGCAGCAATACTATCCTCTGCCTCAAACTGATTGAATAATGTATTTTTATCAAATTTAGCCAGCCCACCTTCAAAGTCAAAGTCCCCTAGTTCTTGAACATCAGTGGCATCTTCTGTTCCCCACCCTTCTTCTTCGCGTTTTCCTTTTCCATTTCGTTTAAGATTTGAGAATGGCTGAAATGATGGATTAGGTTCGAGTAGAGGTGTTTGTCTCCAGCCTTTAGATTTTGAGATTGGATTCGTCACAATATCTTTGTCCTTATCTTCATCTCCTTCAGCCTTACGTAATTTCCGCTTTTGAGAACGCTTTTTTGATTTCAGATCCGCTTTTGAAGGCTGAGAAAGATAATTTGTATCAAGAGAGTACTGCTTTACATGTACTAAATCTTCGTTCATAACATCTGTCAGAGAAATGTTTTTCGTAGGATTTACCAGTGATGTGACAGATGTTTTATTATTACTAATATCTGGTTTGGTTACTTGCTCCCAAGAGGAATTGCTTTCCAAGGTGTTCATTGGAGATCTTTCATTGGGGATAGGCCGTTTTCCAACACTTAGAATAGCTGGATCTGTGAATGTCTTTGATTCCATTATATTATTGGATTTTTGCGAAATATTACGTTCTGATGAAGTTTCTTCTGATGTTACTTCTTTTAGTTCTTGTATATCGATAGCCTTGAGAGTGAGTTCTTGAGTAAATTTTCGAGTAGAAGGACAGATGACTTTTATAAATTATGTAATTAGCATTTTAAAGAATGATCATGAATTTTTTTGGACCTTACCATTAGATAAGGTCAAGCTCTTTCCTGGCTCAATCCCACTAACAGTTCCTTCAACTTGTGCTCCAGGAGGTGAGGTAAGCGTTACAAGCATACAGAGTCCTATGAAATTATTCGCCATAATAATCTAAAAAACACAATAAATTCGTCTGGTTTTTGTGTCTATATCTTTCTCTATCTCGAGAGGCAAAGGGTACAAATAATAGTCATGTTATTTTATTATGATACGATATTTTTGAGACGATTAGGTGGCTAAATCATTTTGCTTAATTTGGATAAAGCTCAAGCCTCCAAAGCTGGTCACACACCCCAACCCCCCTTCTCTACACGTCGCGAACAACATCACATTTTAAAGGAACACTCCGTCCTGTAACCATCTTTCTAATGCCGAACCCACTCTGAACAAATCAATCTATGGCCTTTTCTTTCCTATAAAATAAAACTATCCATTTCCGTAAAATGTAATTTACAGATTTATACATATCAACATAATTTTATTTTCCTCAACTCGATCTCGCAACGACGCGTAACCATTTATTTTATCATTCATCAAAATAACAAAACGATAATTCTCTTGAAATAAATCCCCTATTTACGCCAATTCACATTATATAACTGCAGCCAATAGCATAGTAAATATCAATAAAAGTAAAAAGTACTCGTTGAAAAGAAACAATGAGCCAAACAGAAATCGAATTGTTTCTTCAAAGAAATGAATTTATTTACAGCTCTATAGTGCCCAGTGTCTACATTATTGCTAGATGCATTCCAAGTCTCTGGTTAAGAAGAGGTGGGAAATTCTAACATAGTAAATTTAGCTATCATGTATTTAATTTGAGAAAAATGTGGAGGAGACATAGGGGTAGATGTTAATAAAGTGACCTAGGTTTTAGTTTGACTCTGATATTGATGCACCCACCACGTTATGTACAATTGAATTGACTCCCAGATCTTTAAATTTTTTTTTCTTTTCTAATTGATCGATCTCTGTCTGGTGTGAATTCATCGGGGTATTTTAAATTTTTCTTCACCTGCTGTGCATTAGTCTAAATTTATCTAGCCTTACGGCTTAAAATTTTTGATATCTAACTACTTAGCTGTGAATAGTTTAGTTGACAAAAAAATGTGAACCTAAGAAAAACAGTCTTTGGGGAAGAACACGAGAGGGGTTAAAAAAGTAGTACGGTTCATTGCTTACTATTCAAATGTATGCGAATTTCGCCGTTATGAACATCCGAAGAATCTAGATGACTAGTTTGAGATTTTTGACAATAGGTACCATATCTTACAAACGCTTTAATATTAGAATTAAGCTGTATATGTCATAAGATATTTTATATCATCAGTGTAGGTTAGGTATCTTATTGTGAAGGATAATCTCTGTTTTTTCATGGAACATCGATGTTTTAAGTGACACTTATTGCAAAGTTTTTAGAAGTTAGATTTAGCTTGTCGCTCTTTTTTAACAAACAAAAGTTTGCTAGTGTAGTCAAAAAGTGTATGCTATTCAATCAAAATCAAAAGAATACTGATTGAACACAATAATCTCCAACAATTGACTATTTTTTAGCATTATTAACATTATATAAATTATTGTAGAATTGAGCAACTCTAGGATGTGCTAAAACTTTGCTTTTATCAAAATTTAGTACTTGCAAGCCAGCCTGTGTGGTGGAACGACTGAGAGCAACGTATGCTTGACCTTTCTCAAAAATTTTTCTTAAATCAATTTTCACTCGTGGAAGAGTCTGTCCCTGAGCTTTGTGAATGGACAAGGCCCACGCAAGAATCAAAGGTACTTGTATGCGCTGTGCTTGAACCTCCCCATTGGGCAATTCAACTTTCCAAGTTTCGGGAAGAATGAGCATCATTCTTCTAGTGCCATCTGATAACTTAAATGATACATACGGATACATCGTTCCCGATTCGGTTTCTGAAAAAGCTTCTTTCCTTTGGTACTTTGAGCTTAAATTGGAACCGAGTGTACCTAATTTTTCGTCATTATTATCCTCATCGCTAGAGTCTTCAAGTTCTTGGCGGCCCTGAGCAGTATCTCCTAGAAGTTTAAAATCTCTCTCGCTCATAAAGCTTTTGACTTTACCGACAGTTCCATTGACTAGTCCATCATCCATATTCTTGATTAGCATTACCTGTGCCCCTTTCTTTAGTTCTAATACCTTTGGCGCCATCATATTTGAGAGGAGCTTTTCACGAAATTCCTCAGGCTTCAAGTGACCACTATCACGAGCCACATATTTATGACTGGCTCCATTCAAGTTACGCATTCGAGTTGCGTTTGCATTTTCTACCTCCCTTCTAGTGGGGAATCTCATAATCACTTAATACAAATTTTTGATGGATTGTTAGGTAACTTACAATTCAGTTGCTTCCATGCCATCACCAGCAATATTTCGATTGAGACTCTGAAAGGTCTTGATTGTGTTTTCAGTAATTTTTCCAAGACGCATTTCATTTAACATATTTGCAAAAATTGGATCTTTTTGGCGAAAAATTTGAGTAAGTCCAATAGTATGATGAATTGACGTGCACCAGGTGCCTGCATCAAATGCGAACTTAATATCTTTATGCTTACTATCAAAATCTGGCACTGGTGGTAACTGAAAGAAATCGCCTGTAACAACGAGTTGAATACCACCAAATGGTCTACCATTATTCCGCATGGCTCTTGCAATTCCTTCTAATTTGTCAAATAGTTCACCATCAACCATCGAAACTTCATCAATAATGAGGACTTTGACTTTAAGCCAACGCATTTTTGCCTTGGGATTTCGCTTTATTTTTCTCACTAAAGCTGGAACATCATCTTTTCCAAGCCCAATACCTCCAAAACTATGGAGTGTGACTCCACCAATGTTACAAGCAGCAAGACCTGTAGAGGCAGTAACAGCCACACGATCAGGCTCACGAAAATATTTCTTTTTTAACTCAGAGATAATAGCGCGCATTAAGACAGATTTCCCTGTACCCGCAGAGCCAGTGAAAAAAACACTCTTTGATTGATTGATGACTAGATCAAGTACCTTATTTTGCTCCTCGCTTAAAGAAATAGGGGTTACCGAAAGCTTTGGTTGCCATTCAGATTTTCCAAAAGTTTCTGTTGGCTCATCATTTTTTTTTTGAATCAGTATACCTATCTCTCAGCTTCTTTTTCTCTTCTTTAATTGCACTTCCGGTAGTATTCCACGGCATTAGTTTTTCTTCTCGTTTATTGGTTAAAGGTGTAGATTGAGAATTACATTCTACATTTTGGCTATATTGTTGGAAATGAGGGCTATCAATATTTTTACTGAAGGATTTTTTTGCTTGGTAAGATTTGGATAGCTCTAATGCTGATTTTCTAGTTTCATCCTCTCTCTCGAATTTAATCAAGTCTTCCTCCGCCTGTTTTTGTAGCCAGGGAAGCGTCCTTCTTTTTGGTGGTCGGACTGGCTGAGACGAGCTCTCAAATAATATCTCTTGTGTTTCTCTTTTCATTTTCGGACTTGGCAGTGGAGGAGGTAATTTATGTGAAGGGGATGATGATGACCAAGTCATCATACTACTAGGATGATCTTGAGATAGATTCAGTCGATTGCCTGAGGCTTTCAATACATCTAATCTTGGAGGCGATAAAAATGAGCTTTGTAATGGCTTAAGTTGTTCTGGATTGAGTTTTGGAAGGTCGTTTTTAATGTCGAGGTCAAGATCATCATCAAAATCAAAATCATCCTCATTAAATTCAACGAAACTACTAGCAAAATTTGAAGTAATTGGGCCTTTATTCTCCATATTGGTCGTAGTATATGTATCCTGAAAAGAATCTTGCTTGTTGAAAATTGAAAACAAATTTTTTGATGTACTAATTGATCGGAAACTCGAGTTCAAGATCATGGGCTTTTTGTTTTGATGTGTAATCGATGCTTCACCGCCTATGATTCGTAACGAGCCACTATTTTTCTCACAACCTTTACCATAAATGATAGACTGGCCAATTTTTTGAAATTGTGTCTCAATTTTGCAGTTTTGACCAAGACTGTATGAAATCTTTTGTGCTTCTGATTTTGCAGGCTTATGGTCAAATTCCTTCGCTGCTCGGCCTAGCATATCTTTAGCAATGAATATTTTTCCAACGTAATGGTAGAATTGTATAGTCGCTATCTTGTACAATAAACTAGGAAATTCCCCGCCACATTTGGACAACCGCGGAGACGCAGCCGATAGGACTGAGGATAACTTCTGACCCCAAGACATGCAATTAGAAAAAAGAATGCACCAGACTCCGTAACTAAATGAGTCACAAATGGAGAGAGATCATTGTAACTAACGCTGAAATATCCAGCGCACTTACACGACGCGGCCAAACATGATATCAGGAATTATAATTTCATTGCTGTTCGCGTCTGTCTGCTTACTAATAACTTATATCGAAAATTTCATCTACTACCTGAGGGACTTGATAAACGAAAGTATGTTCTAACCTAATTTGGACTACACTATGGACTATTTATAGGGACTTCAATGTTAAATTGTAGACATCCAGTTTGGGCGTAATTGCTCCACATTTTGGGCTTATTTTATATGTTACTGTAGTACCCTTTTTAAAAAAGATACTGACTTCCCATGTAGACAATTTCTTTTCATAGTCTTTTTAACAAAGAGATAAAACTTGTAACTTGTGATAACAGATCAAAATTATTAATCTTGAATAACATTACAAAATACGAAATTATTTATAATTTAGAGTCATAAATTCAGTCCTTTTATAATTAAAAAGAAGAGATTCCCTGTACAGCTTAAGTGGTTTATCAACCCTATAACTCATAGGAGTAGTTCTTTTAGCAATTTTTTATGGATAAAAACTTCAATTTTTTCTCGCTAGATGCTCCTCCGTTTTCCGAAATACACGGTGGACCAGCCAACATTATTGATGAGTTTAACGCTCATGCAAGATAATGCTTGACGAACTTGCTTGGGCACATCGTTTGCTGTTGATATTTGATTTCTCCTGGGGGAAACCCAAAAGGACTACAAATGGGCCTTAACTCAAGATTTAAAGAAGTTATATCAAATCGATCGTGCTCCAAGCCCTGATATTTGGGTAACACAGATCATGAAATAGCGTTAATTAAAGCAATTAAAAATCCTTATTCTCATGCTAGTGTCCTTCTCTGTACCTGGCATAACAATATTGATATCAGAGCTTATACCGTCAAGATTTTGCCTAAAAAGGAGTTAGTTGATAATCTTCTAGAGGATTGGAATAGTGTAATCTGTGGTAACACTGTAGATACTATATTGAATTTCGGAAAAAATTTGATGACAAATTTTCAGGTAAGAATATCTCAAAATATCAATATCTCATTAGCCGACTAAAAGTTGCAGACTACATTGTGTAGAAACTTCTTATCGGGATTCGCAAACAGTGGAATAAACCAATACCACAGCTTTGATTGACATAAACCTGGCAGCATTCTATCAGAAAACAGTTGTATACAAGCAAAAGACCTGGCTTCAGACCTATAGTAGTAATTTTCTATAATTTTAATCCAATCAGATCCTCTATCTTGAAACCACTACGAGCTAACGTGCTGAGAGTGCTCATAGAACTTCAAAGCACAACAGCATTTCACGACAGGAAATCTTTTATAGTAGTCGACTCTATTGAGATTTGCTTAAAGAATGAGTTGACTGATTGACTTCAGAAGCATACTTGTCAGTTACAAGCCGACTTCGGACAACAAGGGTGAATAAGCGTGTTAAATCAAGGTTAGGATTTGGAACCTAAGGTATTAGGAGAGCTGGACTATGAGTATATAATAGATAAGTATGGCTGAGGACTGAGAAATTTGACTAGGTATATTCGTATCTACAATGGGTGGAGAGCTTTTGCCTTGTGGGCTTTGCTTATATTTAAATACATGATAGCCTATAATAAACATAACCGAAATTGCAACTACAAGGTAAACAACAAAAAATTAAAAATTAACAAAAAGTTATCCTAGCAACGTAATACCTCAGGCATAAGGTAGAAAAGATGTTGCAATCTAACAATACTGCAGCTAAGGATTTGTAGCACATGAGCATTGAATAGCTATGTTCCGTAAACTTACAACTCATGTGCCAGCGTAAGCTACTTCACGGTGCTACTATGACTTATGGCCACAGTGTAACGCCATCATAGGTGTAGACGACCTCAAAAAACCACTCTGAAGCTTGGTCTTAATTTGATTGAATCTCTCGATCCAAAAAACAAAGAGTGATAGTGAAGGAATTGCCATGATGATCCACAGCTGTAAAATGGAGAAGCAGTATTTCAAATTTAACAATCCATTAGCAGGGTTTCAAAGTAAAGTCTAACATATTGGACAGCCCCAAAACGGCAAAAGACATCATTGATATTCGTTGCGAGGTATCTAGTAGATACCGATAAAAACTTGAACATATTTCTGTTCTCGCTACACACTAGTGATTAATGCTTGAGAACTGGACTGGCCCCGTCTTTATTCCTGTACAGCCTCAGCCCTAATGTTAAATATATGCCTATGGGAATTGGATAAAGTTTGGTCCTCCTCTCCGAGAACTTAACTTAACTGTTTAGTTTGGACTCCAGTTGAGAGTATAAGTATCACTCGCCATCAATTTGTTAATATGGTGCCCCATCTCACCCCTACTTTTTCTTCTTTACATGGCTGAACCTATGCGTAGTGGTACTTAAACTACACGGTTCAGCTATGCAGACAATATTGGTATTCTGGGGATTTGGCCTACAGTTGCTGAGTCTGCTGCTTGTGCTCAACGTGAGGTGGATAGTGTTCTGGACTGGGCTGGAGAAAATGCTGTCTCATTTGATACTAATACGTCGGAGGTTGTCCAATTCCCTAGTCGACGCCGTGAAGATCCGGTTGAAATTCAAGTGAACGGATCTATTATTAATCCTGATGAGAACATTGGATGGCTGGGAGTGTATCTTGATCCAAAGCTCTCCTTCAAACATCATGTAGCAATTAGGTTAAACGGGCCCTTAATAAAGGCTGTGGATACGAGTGTGGTTCCCGTGGCAACCTTTGGTGCAGAAGTGTGGTGGGCAGGAATGACGCGACAAACGGCATATGGAATAAGAACCCCTCAAACATCGCATCTTTGTAGTCTAGTAGATAGAGCTCTACATTTAGCTCTGAGAGCAGCATTGCCAGTCTAGAGGACGACGCCTGATGTAGTTCTTCATGAAGAATGGGGTATTCCAACTGCTAAGATCCTCCTAGAAGCAAACCGTATATGTCTAGCTGCCAGATTAAATACACTTGACAATCGCCATCCACTACGAGTTCGCGCTTGCATATTTCCGAATGTGGGTACGCTAAAATATAAGAAGACTCAGAGACTTTCAAAACGTCCAGAAATCCAAATGTCACGTATCCAACGTGCATTCCGACAGCTTCTTTCATCGGAACCCCC
Source organism: Erysiphe pulchra (assembly GCA_002918395.1). Taxonomy (NCBI): domain Eukaryota; kingdom Fungi; phylum Ascomycota; class Leotiomycetes; order Helotiales; family Erysiphaceae; genus Erysiphe; species Erysiphe pulchra. Next base: position 52,326 of record PEDP01000022.1, read on the forward strand.
TGAACCTTAAGTTGCTCCTACTTATAATAAAAGTCTTAGAAATAAATAAGAAGGAATATACGCACATTTTCAGTGGATTAGATCCATTTTATTAGCAGACATTTGTGCCTATTCAGATGGGTCGTTAAAAGGACATGGCCGTTCTTCCTGGGGATATGTTCTGCAACGAGGAGGAGTGACTTTTAAAAAGGGTCAGGGCTCTTTGTATGGCGGTGAATTGTATGATTCTGAAATCATGGGTGCTACCATGGCACTCGGCGCAGCTATCCTCGCAAGGTGGACGGGTGAGAAGATATTTGTATTATTGGACAATCAATCTGTGGTTAATGCTTTACAAACTGGTAAGTCATCCTCATCTCTGAGAAAAATACTTGTTTCCTCGATGTCGCCACTAGAGTAAATGCAGAGGTCAGATGGGTACCAGGTCATTCCAAGATTTGTGGAAATGAAGAAGCGGATGCCGTAGACCGGACCGCTTTATAAACATTCCCTTCTCTTCCCTCGAATCCAGAGGAGACTTCATTAGCATATTTACGTCGTCTTATACATGGACGTCGCCAAGAATTAGTAGATGAATGGTGGTCCAAAGCTTGTCCAGTTCGATATCGAGATCTGGACCTACAAATATGTCGACGCAAGCCTCCTCCTGAACTCTCATTATCCCGGCGGCTACTACACGAACTTATTGCTGCTATGACAGAATATAGTGACTTTACGTTATATCATCGACGCTCCAAACATAATAACGCAGTTTTGAAATGTGAGTGCGGATTGGAGACTTCACCGACACATTTTGTTCGCTGCCGAACACGTTCTACCATGGTGCACAAGCTCAGAAAAGGGCTGACAATGAATGATTACATTAGTCAACTTATCGGACATAAGTGTCTTGGAGAAGTTTAAAGAATTTGTACGGATTACCGGCTGTTTTGGGCGATTTCCCGCCCGAATGTGCTCTACTGAATGTAGGGACAGTAATTTATAGTTTGCCAAGATTATGGAAATGGCAGAGGGAAAGCTGGTGTAAGAAAGATCACCTTACCTCTTTAGATACTTTACTTCACTTCGTATTACTTTTGTTTTTGTTTTGTTTTTCATTTCCTATTTTTCCTATTTACATATTATTACCACTAGGTAACATATCTAGTGTGAACGAGTGGGATTCGCCTTTGTCGAAATCTCTTCCAGCTCCGCCGGTCCCGTGCCAAAAGGCGCTAGGCTAAGGTCTGGGACTTGAAAATAATCAAACCATCAAACATTGTTAATATCTTGAATAAAACAATTGACATAGAAATTACCCTTATACAAATTTCAGCTGTACGTTTTTTGGGGGTTTTTTTTTCTAAAACGCCCCAATGAAGTCTAAGACTATCATGGACAAGTGATTTAGATTAATTGGCCACTCACACTCAAATAGCACGGCATTTGCGAATACCACTACAATAAGTGAAGTTACCTTCTGTACTTTCTGTTCTGTGACTATCCACCAGAGGGAAAACTCTCAAAAAACCTTTGGTTGTTCAAGTGTGTCTCCATCAACGTATAAATTTATTTTATTCCCTAAGGTAAGACCTACTAAATCAAAATGGCATACCATTATATCATCCGACCCAGCTGTATCTAATTATTAGGAAAGTTCATTATGTCTTTATTGACTCCTCAACTGTTATCATTAGGATAAAATTGAATTCTCTAACCCTCCAAGAACAGAATATGTTACTTTTACATTTCGGTGAAAATCAAATAAGATGTGACATTTTCTTTGACATTTATCCATTAAAAGATCAATCAGATCCGTTAGAAATTTAATCGCTGTAGAATTTGAAAAACAGACGTAGACAACAAATGCGGGAACCAAAAATACAATAACCCAACAACCCAAACCAGAAAAATGATCCCAAAAATACCATCTAGCTAATACTTTCCGTGACCTCCGTAAATATCATCAGATCTGCTTGCTCGAGCCTCGTCGTAATGCTTCTTACGAAGAGCTGCGAGTCTTTTTTTCTTAGTTACAGAGTTTACGTAGGTTCCAATAAAAAACCCGATTATATTAAAGAAAGGCACCCAAGCTTGTTCTGGAAGGAATTGCTGCGCAAAGGCGAGAGCTATTGGCGATGATACCCAGCTTACTTTCATCACTGGCATAAAGCCAGCTTTCCACGTCGCATACACTTGATTAATGGTCTGAGCCCCAGCAATAATAGCCATAGATATTAGATAGACACTATTTTGTATCGGAGCGACCTGAAATACCTACGTAAGCATGTTTCATCTTATTACTTATCGAGCCAACTCACTATTAAATTACTCGCTATGATCTGAAGGAATTTTGCTTTTAATGTAGTTTTCTTATCAAAGACCTTTTGAAGGAGACTGATTAAAAGATGTCCTAGCGGTGCGCTGACGATAGCACCATACGCCGCCATTTTGGGAACTCTGGAGGTGAAGTAAAGTCCATCTCTATTGCGGTCTTTCGCGATCCAAGACGCTAGGATTTCTTGTAGGCCGCATAAAGTTCCTGATGTAAGCATCTTCGTTCGAAGAGGATTTGTCTGAAGCTGTTGTAAATAAGCCTGGGATGGATTTAGCATTGATCACCCTCGACTTTTTGCTCTCCTTCAGCTAGTGAGATTTCTTTACCTCTAAGTATCCCGCCCTTTCAAATTTCTTACCACCTGTAAGTGCAACACCTAATTCATGAACTAACTCTTTGTTCCCTCTTTAATCATTTTAATTCCTTGCTTGACAGTGGCGGCACCACCAGCTGCTGCTGCTTCAGCAACTGGCTCGATGACCTCCTTCTCAAACTTGACCGACATTAGGTGAGACTTCAAAAGGTGCAGTTTATTATTCCTGTACAATATTTTTTTTATCGGCCCGAGCTTTAATTAAAAGACCTATTTACTCTTTTTATCGCAAGTAATTAATCTTGTTCTCGAGACCTGACACAGCAGGGACACATGAATTGAATTGCAAATTAAGAGGAGAAGAGCATTAGATCATATATCTGATCCGCTACATGTAAGTGAAGAGGCAATCGCGATGAGGCAGGTTCCTAACTTGAATTGGCAAGAAATGTCAGTAATAACGTGGGCAGGGCAAAGATCTAGGAAAACTAACCTAGAGCAGTTTTTCTATCAAGTATTGGCGACCAATTCAATCTAGTCTTCTCAAATGCGACTGAGGTATACAAATTGTTCAATTCACGGTCGGTTGCTAGGAATGAGCAAAGTAACTGAATGAGTGTATGCTGTATATCTCACTTTCGTTGCTAGGCAAAGTAGCTTTGGACGGTACAGGGGTAGCTTGATCATCGGCATATCTTTGAAATTAGGTACAGCAGTTCCAACTTAGACAAATCAATTTCACAAATAAATCTTCCTTACACCTAAATGTTTTTTTTTTTGGTTCTATTCAAGTGCTGGCCTCAATCACTTGAACCGTTTGGCTACTTGCAATAATCATAAATTCAACAGATATGGAACAATGATAGGAAGCTTTGGATTTTAGATAAAAAACATCATGGATCAAATTAATATTAAAATTTCTACTAATTGAGAGGCTTTAAGTCAGGACGAGGTCCCATCTCTTACACACCTTTTAAGGCTAAAGGGATACGATGCTACCTTCTGCAGCTTATCAGGAATGAGGCATTCAGAATTTCTACTAATATTTTGCACAGAAAGTTTCAATATGCAATCGCACTAATCTGAAATAAGAGAATACTTAAAATCTATTTTATTTCTAAAATCAAGCCATGTTTTTATTCTTTTTGTTCAAACACTCAAGCTCAACTGGATAATAGATGTAAAAAACAATCTTGTTACCTTAGCTGAGGTCTCGGATTGTCCTTGCATAAATAGGTACAGTGCAGCAGTTCAGTTACTGTGAAGAGCAGAATTAATTAATTTATCATCTTAACTGTGCAGCCTAGACTTTGGCACGAATTCAGAACCATTCGGGTACAAACTAAGCTTAATTCGAATTGAGAGTTCCATGTATTAAGATTGGCTGAATACGAATGCTTCTCTCTAATCTTGACGCCGACTGTTTCTGAGCGCTTCGAATTTCAACTAGATTTTTACCTTTGGCAGGCTCTGGAGAAGGCGGATCGCTTCTCGGTCTGCTGGTGATGTTTTGTTCTTTGTTTTGAATTGTAATCTTGAGGGTCTCTGGTCTTTCTTTGCCTCCCATTCAGCAGCTTTTGTCGCCTTATTTCAAATTCTATCACATCGTCTTTGCAATCAGAGCTGCTGCTTTTTCACCACATTTCAAGGTCATGAATTGGTCTAATCGTGCCAGGAGACAACAGGACTGCATCAAAACCTTCCTGAGTTTTGACCTTTATCAACTCCTTGCTCCTCTTCTTCTTCTTCCTTCTCTTAGGCTTCAGAGTTTTTTTTTTTTCATCAAGAATAGTCCCAGCTTTGCTTAAATTGAGGTGAAAACTTAAATAGAATTACTAAGCGTTTTAAAAATTATACTGTGCCATAATGAGTGAACCTATTATCCCAGATGTTCACTAAATGTTTAAAATATGAATGTAACTAGCTTTTTTAGAGCAATTACTAAATCTAAGTCCTCACTAGCTTCCCCCTCAAATTTGAAGTTCTTCAATGGCCCATGGTTTAGTCGTGATGCGCTTTGTAGAGCGCGTGGTACTATTCTTCCCTACTTTATGGGCCGTTCCAAGCGATGATGAAGAATGTAGTTTGCTGCGTCCATAAATAGTCCAGCACTCTCAGCGAATTCAATCTTGTCAAGCCGGTCGACAAAGCAATAGATACTAGACTTTCAGAAGCAAACATCTTCGTAAATGCTACTTTAAATCCAATTTACTACGCCCCACTTGAATGCGAATGCGAAGATGGTTGTACATTGCTTCAGATTGTCGGGCAATTTTCGCCTTAAAACTAATTCATGTATATTTTCAAATAGCCGCAGATTGATCTTCGCATTTTCTATCAGGAAATGCAAAAATCGGGCGAGATATCAGACATGGGTGTTTTTCTACATGATGATGTAAAGGTATGGATATTAATGGTGATTTGACTTGGTGAGCCTAGAGCGAAGCAGAACTAAACTGGGGGGCAATGGGACAGATAAGAGGTCTGCTGCACCGAGAGTCTTTGTGCATATATATCTTTGAAGTTGGAGAATTGAATAGAATTTTAAACCCCAAAGAAACTAGATTGTGAATCTTAACACATTATACGAAACCAATCTAATGAGACTATAGGTTTATTTGATACACCATCTACACATTGGATTATCGGAGTAACATTATTCTCCTGGGTAGTGGAACGCACCAAGATCCAAATTCCTCATTCTTTATAGTAGAAGACTATCCGTTAAAACGAACCCCTGCATTACTATTGTTACTTAGCCGATGAAGTCTGGTAGAAATTTTTGAATGGGACAAAATGAATGTATGATTGATATTTGAACATTGTAGGTTTAACACAGTCTTGATAGTATTATTATTACTGGAAGGCGGGCTAGTTTGAGTGTAATTTTGTTCAAATGTTTACACTTTGTTCGGTTGGGTTTGAACAAGAAATCAGAATATCATGATTGAGGTCGAAATACTACAGATTAGAAAGATTTTGGTCCTCAGACCAGCAAGGAAAAACTCAAAGCTTACTGTTTGTTATTTAATCTTGATGTAAGCCTGCTCCCGAAGCCTACAGAATTTGTGGCTAAGTCGTTTAAGGACGATTACATAACGTCCTTGAGAAGATCTTTCCATCCATTGGATTTTCAATCTGCTGACATGGCACCAAAAATACTGCTGGTTCTAGTTGAAACACTCACGGAATAAAGTTAGCAGATCTTGTGGTAAGTAACAAGACACCCCAATTTCTGAAATGCAAAATCCTAGTTGTATTTAAGGTTAGAATGCAACCATAGACCCAAGGTTTCTGGGTCACGGGAAACCAAAGGTTAAAGTAAATTATCAAACAGAACGGAGAGACAATTACAGACCTGGAACTAATTCACGCTCGGAAAAAGAAGAAGACATTTATTTCTATGGATGACTTATGATATTCTCCTCTGCTCACTTGTTGGAAGTAAATATAGACCGCAAACCCAGTGCCATATAGTTCGTAAAGATATGTCTTCACAACACATGGCGAACAGAAATAATGATCTCTGGAATATCATTATCTCGTTGACTGCCACAGAAATGATAAATATATACACTTGGAAATAAAATCCGAAAATTAGTCAAATTCAGCCATTTTAATCTGGGAGTGGATGTCGGAATAATCTGCTGCGGATCAATCACTTCAAATGAAATGTACGACCACTTTTTAAGTGGCGTCGATTGAACTTGACGTCCAACCCTGATCATATCTCCCACATTCCTGTCAAAAACCTTTCGCTATAAAAAAAGGAAAAGAATACTCAAAGAACGGATGAAACGGAACAAAAAGATACACTTTTTTCCTTGTTTCTATCACCAAGACGAGATTCGACGGGGGATAATTTACTAGCTTTTCGGCATTGAATTAACTGTATTACTGCATAGAGGTGAAATTGAGTTTTAGCCCGAGATTAGATCCTGACAACAAGGAAAATCGACAATTTATTTATGGACCTGATCCGGGATGGAAGGAGAGAAGGCACTTGCTCTTTTCAAAGGAAGGAGACATTGACATTCTCGGCTGCGAATCAGCTTAAACTATCTATATTTTCGAGACTAAAGTTTTAATTTTTGTATCTTTTACTTTTGCCATTCTTTCTTGACGCCTGCCTGCCTCCAAAATATTAATTGGCACTGCTCATAGAGCCATATAATTAAGGCTTTTTAAGGATTCGTTATTTATTAGTTTTAACTTTTGAAAGGCAATCTTTCCAGTTCACGAACAAAGATTTTCCTTACCTATTAATAGTTACGTTCATTCTTTATCCATAATCTCCTACTTTAGGGCCTAGAGAAGCAACGTGGACATCCAAATCGGTCTCCAAGAACATTTTATACCGTTGTCATCGTCAAGATTTCACTACTCTATCTATAAAAGTTGATTTTGGAACCACGTCGAATCACATAGCCTTATGTTATTGTGGGAAAGATGAAGCCTTATACCTACAAAGTGAAAGAAAAAAGCGCTCAATGTACTCACATGTCGATGACGCGTCTTCACTCACCAGAGTCTCGCTGCTCCATCTGCCAACGGGATGGATCAACAGTTTTTGTCTATCAGTGTACTCATGACGATGAGATGAATCTTCGAGATCTCGTTGATCGCGGTGAACTGGAGTTTATGGTACGTTAATATGGTGGAATTTAAAAGGATTAAAAGGAATAACAGAAATTACAGCAACTTTTCGAATCGCTATGGGATTCATTCATGGCTCCATTTCATGTAAAGGTTATGGATTCTTCGCTGGTTGCCAAGACAGAGAATTCGCTTAAGCATGGGCCATCTTCCCCTCACACTAAAAAGGTAAGGATTCGTCGGTTAAACTTCGTGGATCAAATTCTGAACATTATCCGAGATATTTTCTTGCAACAACACGACAACGGATAAAGAGTATGGAGAAGACAGAAAAGAAAATATTATTGAATCTCAAGATATTTGCGCTTATAGCTCCAAGGAAAAACAATGTCACGTTAAATACTGTCGTAACTGTTTTCCGTGCCTCGAGCAGCGAAGTTATCTTGAACTTGACTCTATCGTCAATGGAAAAATTCCTCTGACATCACTTATCGCTCACCCAGAATATGAAAGACCTGTTGCCCTTGCAAGAACAGTCAGTAATTTAGGTTTACGACCAAATCCAAATCCCAAAACTCTAGTATCTCAAGTCGACACTACAACAGTAGAAGACTGCCACATCACCCCTCTGAGCGGCAAAACTAAAGATATAAAATTTGATTCCGCATTCAATAAATCATCTTATCTCAAGTCAAGCAAGCTTAATTACTCTGTACCTACTAGAAGCACTCCACGTTTATATTTTGGACCCAATACAAGGCGAATTCAACGTACCTCGAATAAATTTGTTCCCACTACAGCGCCTCCTTCACCAATATATGTTTACAATAAGGCCTTTGTGTTCAATTATCCACCTATTATTGCTCCGCCTGTATCCATGCGGAAGTTATCTTCTATGCCAGCCACCTGAGAGCACGGCAGTGCAGTCTAATAGTCGACTCAATACCCATTTATCTCTCAATCCCTTTTTTTCCTTTCTAGGCAATCGCTTTTAGATCACTATACTAATTAAAATTGACACTCTCTTTTACTGAGTCACCACAAAATAGACAATTCGTCCGCAGATATCTGAGAAGGTAAGTTAAATTTGTTCCATGAAATTGATATGCCTCTTTATCAATTCGGCTTAACTCCATAGAAACTAGACCATGAAATTCTCTCTATCTGGAACAGAAGTGCTTGGAGCCACTAAGGCAAAATGTTGTACTTTATTTCTTTGTATTTCAATTGGGGCTTTTCATGGGTATCAGAAATAGACACTTCTTGGTCAGGAAAATCTGTAATCATTATATCATTTGACCATCAGGTAATCCTATTACCTTTTTTTAACAGAATACTTAGTAATGAGGAAGTGAGAAGGTTCAAGATTGTATCAGTCATTAAAATCAAATCGATAGATTGCATATAGATTGCGTATTGTCACTATCACCTTACCGGCCCAGCAAATTTAAAAATTATGTCATTCTTCTGAATGGTGCTTCATAATATATCTACAACTATATTCTAAGCTTTGAAAGTAAATGGTGAATCTAAATTTTCCAAATCAAACGGTAGTGGATTCAGTATAATAATTCAACATTGTCTGAACTTTATAGACTCGAACTTTCAGAGTATTTTCGGGGGAGTATATCAGCAGAGTTAGGATTGCTACTACTGAAAGTACTTTGTTTCTACCCAGAGGTTAGTTGGTATATATGAAATCATAAATGAATGAGAAACAAATAGTATTTAAAATATAGAAAGTTTTAAGTCTTTGCCCTTCGTAGATGGGCAGCTAGGAATGGCAAATTTACGTAAATTCGAAGTGATTTGTAATTTAAATTATTTTAGTGACTTACAAAATACGTGATACAATCCTCTGCTGGACGCGAGGCGGGTATTTAATAGAATGCCAGAATTTAAAGCGGAACTTTGTATGAGACTTACTGGACTTGCCCTAATATTTATTTGTGTCTTTCCTTATCTTTCCTTACTGTCTTTTCTTTTATTTTTGTAAGAATTGGTCTAAGATGTATACAAGGATAAGATTGCACCTGAAGTTAGATGATGACTTGAGATTGTGAGAATGATTGTATTATTGTTCTTCTACTAT
>PEDP01000023.1:0-60849 GCA_002918395.1 Erysiphe pulchra
ATAGAGATTTTTAGGTTCCCTGCGTAGATCACCAGAAAATGAATATAAATAATTGTATGTAAATATAATAAATTCAACTATGTAAAAATATGATGAAGTGTCTCTGAAAAAGATGTCTCTATGAACCCTCCAAGATGAGGAATACTCTAATATAAATAAACAAATAATGTTGACATGACAACTACTAAATTTACACCCCCATTTTCTATAGGGTATATTTTCACGCTTAATTGCTTACCCGTCTTCAGTTTGTGTGAAGCAATTAACTCAGACAGCAGCCATAAAAGAAAGAGTGCGTTAGTCGGCACCGATTCCTCTTGTAACAGCTGTATTTTCTAAACACAACTAACTATCTTATGAACTAAATATCTCATTAACGTTACTTCTTTGGAGGCTGCCATTCTCAAAGCACGTGAACGTGACCGCCCCATGGTATCTGCTATAGCCAGAAACCACGGAGTCAACCGTACAAAGTTAGGAGATCCACTCAAAAGTAGAAAGTACACAACCACCAGGAATCATAACTTATAGAAATGATTAGGCGACAAAGCGAAGCCTGTTTACCCACCACCCCAGTTATGGTGAGCTTCATTACTAATACCATGGTTGGTTACTCTCTTAGTGATAAACACATGACTCGATTCCGGAGGAGGTATAGACGAATTTGATAGTCGATACCTTAGCAACATCGATCTAGCTAGACATAGGGCTGTCTCAAAAGAGAGATACGAATCGTTCTTCCGAATCATATAAAGAGAAGATAGAATCATATAAAACCATGCCGGGAAACATATATATTATGGACGAGAAGGTATTGATGATTGGGATCAGTTGGGATAAACTTCACACCTTCACAAGGGCGACTTACGAAAATGATAAGCTTATAAGGCTCATCAGGACGCTAATAGAGAGTGGGCAACTGCATTAGCTATCATCTGTGCTGATGCTATCGCTCATCCCCCAGCCCTCATCACCACCTATATTATGATTGGATACAGGATTTTTTGCTTAATGAACATAGCTGCTGTTTTGTAAGCACTGCTAATGGATGGATCTCCAATGAAAATGGGCTAGGTTAAGGCAAAAGCAAGATGATTATGGATGTTACTTTTTACTGACGGAAATGGATCGCATATGACTCCAGACTTCATCAAGCCTTGCAAGGAGCTTCGTATATAACCTATCCATTTCATTCAATTCAACGTTTACATTCTCTAGACGTTGGTATCTTTAGTCCTCTTGCGACCAACTATACCCATGCTCTAAACAAGCTAATTGCTACAACATCTGGTTTAGCATCAATTCAACCACAAGGACGTTATTGTTCTTAAAATGATAGTGTGTGCTTTTTTATCGTTACAGTGTGTCACATTTTAAGTTAAAATTCTATTGCTTCATGTGTTGTTGAGTAATTCAAATGTTTAATGAGGTGGTCAATTTTAAGGAATAAGGCGATAACGAGGGGGATATGTGGCCAACTCTACATTCCTTACAACAACATGCCATGTCTCAATATAGCTCTCTCACACAAAATTCAGCAGTGCAATCTCCGCTTATCGTTAGATCTTCCGCTACAATATGACCTTGTAGTGATGGAAATTTAAAACGTTTTTAATATTTTCTGAAGGTTAGAAATTACTACTTTAAATCATTGACTATATACAGCTCTACTATTCTAAAGGAGAAAAAACATAAAAAATAATAAATCAAATCCAAAAAAAGTTCGTACCTCTCTATAAGTCTGCCGCCGAACCTCCTAAATATCACTTCTCGTCTTATCTCTTATCCTCACTTTCACTGATGACCATCTGTTTTAGGTGGTTATCCTTTTGGTAAACGACAGATAATACGCACCATCCTCGTCTAGTAGATAGAGAGAGTGGTAAGTCAGTAATCTCCTTGATAGCATCTAGACATCTAAATCTCTCCTAAAAATCTTCCTAGCTTTTTTTTTTTCCTCTCGTTGCGGAAAAAGTGCCCCTGAATTTCTGTTGGCCCATCCATTATCTAATCGTGGCTCTTTGTTACCTATGGTTTGAAAAATAGTTATGCGCAAAACCTTCTGGTACAGACAGGCAGGCATAGATAGACTGATGACTCCAGAGGAACAATTCAATTAAATGGTTTAAAGCCTTTCATTTCGCATAGATTTGTGAAAATTTAAAAGAACGTGGAATATAAGTTATTGTTCATCTCTAGTATATTTCTAGATTTATATTTCTTGCGGGGGAAATAATCAATTAAATAACCAAATCGTGTGATAAATTTTCCACACATGCTTTCTTATCTAAGCCAGTCTCTCAGCTTTCTAAAATGCTTTCTTTCGCAAAAATGGATTTGTGAAGAAACAAACTTTATCAAAGCAGTTATTGATTGAATACGCCCCGCCCCGCCCCGTTCAGGTTCTGGTTCTGGATCTTGATCTTTTTACTTCAAGATTTCGTTACTAGACTTTTGATAAGAACTCATGGTCTGGGTAGCTCTTCACATTTTTCTATTACAATAGGATTGACTGCAGCATAGCGACTTAATGTCAGTTGCAATGATAAATAATATGATTTCCTGAATCACTGGCAACGTTCTAAGGAGATGATCAGTCAATATTAAATATTAAATAGAATAGTTTGAAACCAGACTTAGGCATCTGAATATTTTACAACCCCGTTTCACAGCAGATTTAATACTATAAAACGCTTTCTACTAACAGTAAAATTGCATTTTACAGAAAAGCAAAGCAAGCAATATTGTATTACACGTTTTGCCAAGAATTCAATTACTTTTCCAAACTATATCGTAGCCATCCAGAAAGTGCATTGAGGCTCTCCCATCGAACAGATTCATCTGGCTCTTGCATTAATTCCATAATTCTTCTTTTCAGACCTAATTTTTCTAACTGTAATCGTTTTTCTGGTACTTCTTTTACGATTGATCCAACATCATTGCAAGCGATAGCTAGAACTTGTTTATCATTTTCCCACGGTTTGGCCATAATTTCTGATAGCTTTTTAGGCAGTGCTCCACTTTCGTAGTCCAAGATTTTTCGCGCATTCTCCGCCCAGAAAACTGGGTTTTTATGGGGGGGTGACCATTGTAGATGACCTGAGATGATTTCGGCGGCATACTCATCAAATGTTGTTTGGGTGTTTGTATAATCATCTATTATCTGAGCAAGACTTCGAACATCTTCTAATAGATCAGGATCTGATAAATGACGTCCAATAATATTCTGTAATAGAGTAGGAAGTCGTACAATAACCGCGATCGGAAGCAAGTTCTGCCGATTAGTAGATATGAGGTTGAGTAGTGAGGAAACTAGGAGCCGAATTATCTTCTCTTTTGAAGACAATCGGAGAAGCTGAACATAAAGAGGAATGATATCATACTCACTGAAGCACTTAGCTAATTGACTTGATGTTTGTTAAGGAAGCCAGGTAAAGGAAACGTACTCTTGAAGACCTTCACCCACGGTTTCACCCTCAAAACTTAATTGCCATATAACCAATAGTACATGATATAATAATTGTAAACCTACCCCGCCGCCCATAATACCTTCAGTGATTCCTCGACCATTTGCAGTGCTAGTCATTAATGGAGAACGTGATCCATCATTCCCTGTAACAATCGCTGCCCGAAGGATTTTGATCAATGGAGCGATGGTCTGTTTTCTTTGAGACCAAAATAACTCTCTGGACCTCTTCTCTCGTAGTAGATTTGAATATTGTAGTACAGCAATATCTTGGAAGCTTCCATCAGAAACCTGTGTCAAGGATGAAAGGTATTTGAATAGCTCTAATAAGGCGGACTTCTTTGATGAAAATTGAGCAGAGTTATCCACAATTAGAGTGGTTAGGACAGTGGAAGTAAGTAAAGGTATTGGGTTTTCAGATTCATTAGAATGGGTGAGAAGTGCTACAAAGACATTGTAAGGCGAGGGGTGTTGAGAAAGGGCTTTAGAGAATGCTGGGATTCCTGCATAAGATAAGTTTACCATATCAATTAGATCAACTGTGGACTATAATACCGTCAAGTAAATCTGCCAAAAGCACTAGTATATACTGTACCACATCTGCTCTCTTCGCAGCTGCGTCCAATATACTTGGCTTTCCATCAGCTCCAAGAAACAGAGCACGATATCCACCAAGATCACTCTCGATAATCTGCTTCCTTTGTTCCTTTCTGACCTTGTCCACAGCCCGTATCTTATCTAATTGCTCGTCGCTGATTGTACCTGCACGAACAGCTCCTTCCCAAGCGATCGGCCGGGTTCGTATATTATTCTGCAGTGATGAAAGATAAGGAAGAAGATCAAGAGACATGTTGAAATAAATATCGACTGAGCGAGCACTGAGATATGTTCTGCGACAGTCAATAGAAAATTACTTTTCGACCTTGTTCGTCCGATCTAGCTGATGAATCTTGAACTAACCTGGCCGAATTAGTTCATGTCCGAAACAAAATCCGAGTAAGTAAAATCAGACGTCTAAGGACTGTAAGAAATGAACGGAGCCTGGAATCTAGTCCATGGGACAAAATTAGCGCTAATAAATGAATATGAGGTGATAGAATAATGTCCAAGTCCTCAATTGTAACGTTATTAAAGTTGCTCAACCTACATAATGGGGCTTTACTCGATGATTTAAGCTTGCCAGTTTCTCCCAACCGAATCGGCCGGAAATCGGACGGAATTCAAGGGTTAATGGTAGATTTTCGGAATTAACTGCGGCATAGTAAATAGTCACAAGGGCAGCTTTCACGATCCGGCTTCAAAAGTGAAGATTATGTAAATTTATTTTAGTCTAAATCATCTAAACAATATTTGATTTTCATTATTTGTTAACTTCCATTTCTGGAAAAATGCCTAAAAACAATTAACATTCAATAAATTCATTTGTAGATAGAGACAAGCAAGCACAAGTAGACGGACATTTTTACAGTCGACCGTCTACATGAAGTGTATCGGAAATATTGTAATGATTCAAACAAGACGATGAAATTAGTGCTCTTGGTATGAAGTTTGATGATGGTATGACTGGAGATGAAATTGGGAGTGATATGATAACCTATGAAAAGGAAAACAGGCGGCAGATAATTTGCACTGTTCGATACGTTTCAGGGCCACATTGAACCTCTATGACAAATTATTTAAAGGGTGAAACTTTCACTACGAAGCAGTTGAATCGGTAATTGAACACTCGATTTTAAGAACTAATTTTTTCATTTGAAATTTGAGTTCAAAAAAGGGATTCGACTTCCGAAAAATCGACAAAAATCCATTTCGATTGGCCATTATATGATACACTTTTGTTGGTGTATTTATATGTAAACTCAATTTTTGAAATGCTGTAGAGGCGTAAAACTGATGAAGAATGGAATTCATACTTTTCGGGCCGAAAGGTAGGTAGGTAGGTAGCTACTTTACTCGGTAGGAGAATAATTTACTAACATCTACAGTTGCAACAAAATAAAACAAAACAAAACAAATTGGCGTAATCACTCATCGAGGCTATTCTTCATAGCCTTTTCATTATGAACCATGTTGGAGCACAAATAAGATCAACTCGATCAGTTCTATCGAATTGCTTCGCGCCTCTAACTTGCTCAACTCAGCATCTCAGGGTTCCACGAGGATTATTTTCCACAACTAGTGTAGCCCTCGTAGTGGCCGAGCAAAAATCTCTAGCCAAAACACCTCTCTATGATCTGCATGTCTCTCACGGCGGGAATATGGTTGGCTTTGGTGGCTATCTAATGCCTCTCCAGTATTCCGGCCTTTCAATCATTGCATCGCATCATTTTACCCGTAAAAATGCCTCCCTGTTTGATGTCTCACATATGGTACAGCATTCAATTACTGGGTCAGGAGCTAGAGAATTTTTGGAGCGAATTACACCCTCGGATTTGAATGGACTCCCCTCTCGAACAGGTGGACTAAGTGTGCTTCTATGGCCCAAAACAGGGGGAATTGTCGATGATACTATAATTACCAAACTTGACTCTGAAAACTTTTATGTAGTGACAAATGCAGGCTGTCGACAAAAAGATCTTGAGTATCTTAGTAATGAATTGAATGCATACCAGAAATCAGGTGGAAGTGAAGTAAAGTGGAATGTGTTAGATAAACGTGGATTAGTTGCGCTACAAGGCCCACTCAGTGAGGAAATTTTATCCAACGTAATGGCAAGTGCAGAAATTACATCTCTTAAAGACTTGTATTTTGCACAATCTACGTATGTAAAAATAAAGCTGGCAAACGGTACCGAAAGTGAGCCGTTACTAGTCACCAGAGGTGGATATACAGGTGAGGATGGGTTCGAAATATCAATTCCACGTGAGGAAATAGTAGGTGTGACGGAAGTATTACTCAAGAGTGCAACTTCAGACAAGTTACAACTTGCTGGCTTAGGCGCCAGAGATAGTCTAAGACTAGAAGCTGGCATGTGTCTCTACGGTCATGATCTCGACGATAAGACCACTCCTGTAGAAGCTGGGCTGAGTTGGGTCATTGGAAAAACCCGTAGACTCAATGGTGATTTTCATGGTGCTGATGTTATTCTTTCACAACTTGTGCCCCGGAGTAAAGGAGGACTGGGAGTGTCAAGACGTCGGATAGGCATGATTGTAGATGGAGCACCTGCTCGAGAGGGAGCTAAAATCATTGATATCGATGGAACTGAAATTGGAAATGTCACTAGTGGGTGTCCTAGTCCTAGTTTGGGAAAAAATATCTGTATGGGCTATATCAAAGATGGTTTCCATCGATCCGGTACGCATGTACAAGTGCTAGTGAGGGGCAAGAAACGAGAAGCTCTAGTGACAAAGATGCCATTTTTACCTACGAAATACTGGAAAGGACCTGCTGCTACGTAATTGAGGCTTTACTATGTACTTACATTGACTTTTTTCCTCGATATTCTTTGTGCACGATGATCTTATTTTCTTGGTCATCTAATTCAAGTTAAACCGATAATTTTGGGATCATAGTGATAAAAAAGTTTACTTTAATTTCTTCGAAGGGTCAAGAATTTGTTGCAGAAATGACTCAAAACTCATTGGGTTAAAAACTTTTAGTAGGATGAACAAGAAAATCAATTACAACCTAGTTTAAATGCTGATATTCACTTCCTTTTTTCCATTTAAACCAAGTTTGGCTTATTTTATTCGCTGTAGCTTTATATTACAGTTGTATTCCCGAAGCAAGCTTTTTACTACAAGTTCCTCACCAACTCTCCCCAAGTTCTCTGTAGTATCAAATCGTCTCAGGTTAGTAAAAATGGAATTTAGATGTGAAATGGGATGCTTATTCCTGTTTACTGTTCAAAAACTTGAATTTATTATTTCTAATTTTCAACTTTTCTCAATCACTTCATGAGGATCTAATTATAAGCATAGTATCTCGCAGTTCTTAGGTGCCCCAGTGTCACGATTGAGGTTGACAGTTTAAAGCTAAGGGTTTTTGGTGTCGGATGTGGATGTGGACTGTCAATTGCTCATGGTAGCTGGTGAGTACTGGTGACTAATGACTGGTAATGACTAATGGTAACTATTGATATCTGAGGGGATCTGAGGACAAGAGTTGGTAACTAATGGTATTTGTAACTAATGATTGATGAACTGATGGTGTCCAGAAAGACAGAAGACTAAGCGTGAGGAGTCCAGCTACTCTGAACTACGCCTTACTTGTATATAGAGAGTCTCCTAAGAACCCCAAATCTAGGACAAACGATAACATCATTACAACAATAGAATAGGGCTTTGGTGTCGATATCTACGAAGATAATGACGCTTGTTAGCTCTCTCAGTCGCCGTCATCTATTAGCCTTGCCAAAGTTGACCTACCCGTGGGAGAGAGACTTCCCATCCTTCACCGTCGCTCAAAAGGGAGGAAGGCAAGTGTTATGAGGCCCCTGTCCATGTCGAACTAGCCTGAATAGGTAAAGGTAAACTCTTCATTGCATGAAGACGCCAATCAGTTAAATTATCGCGTAAAAGCGACACTAGACTATTTGTGGGCTTTCGCTCAGAGCATTTGACTTATGCTTAACTTGTACGTTCTAGCCTCCGACTATTAC
The DNA here is from genome assembly GCA_002918395.1 of Erysiphe pulchra. Classification (NCBI taxonomy): domain Eukaryota; kingdom Fungi; phylum Ascomycota; class Leotiomycetes; order Helotiales; family Erysiphaceae; genus Erysiphe; species Erysiphe pulchra. Next base: position 8,070 of record PEDP01000023.1, read on the forward strand.
AATTGAAAATGACAAGTCTATAGAGTGAGTAAAATCTTTCGCACAACAATCGATTGTGAGCAAATATGTTGAAAAGACAAAATTCTCTGAATTTACTTGGATTTTGCGGAATCAATCAATTCCTGATCATCATGGATGCCAAGTAATAACGAGTAACGTACACTGCCATTGTCTAGAATCGTAGTTTGTGTTATTGGAACAACGAGCTTCTTTGAAATATTTCGAAACGACCAAACGATAGTTTGCTACATCTCCACTATTAAAATTTACTTGTATAAAAGTTTGGAATTGCTTTACTACAGATTCTGTATCTTAGTGTTATGGGCTGTGCCCGATGCTGTGTGGCTGGGTTGGCCCAGCCTCGCCTAATTTATTCCGCTACGTGATATATTGAATAACTCTCTAATCACTCGCTTAACGACAACAAGAGGCTGGGAAGGAGATTACGAAGGGTGTTTGTTCATTGAGGGAGAAAGGATCACTGGTTATAGTAAACTAGGTGTATATATTGTAGCTCTTTCCCTTCTATTGCGTAGCATAGAAAAACATAAATCATTCATGGCATTGTTTACGTGCGGTGTCCGTTTTACTCTCAGCCGTTAACACTTAGTAACTACAGACACTTTACAACTATTTTCCAACTTTTCAAGTTAAATTTCTTCAGGAAAGCAAGTACACGTCGTAACAGTCATCGACAACTATTTATTTGATTTCAATCCAAGTTTGTTTCTGGGAGATGAATGAGCTTTGCGATGCGACCTTCTAAATAAACACAAATAGCTATCTCCTTGGTCTAACTTGTGAACGGTTGGAAAGTATTCAATCCTTGATCCCTACTAGTCTCATAATTATTTACTCCTAGTTTCTCATTTTGCAACATCCATAATCAACTAAGTATTGTAGTACCAGAAATCTGGTTGATGTGTATATAAGATATGTCTCTTCTCTAATGAAAATGGACTTGCGAATCTACTAGAATCAATTGAAAATATCGAAAAACTTATTCAAATAAAACTTGATCCTCATCTCATTTACTGACCTCGTGTTGCCTCCCGTGACAGTTGTAAACTAACATATCTGCTATTCGATCTCAATAAGCGTTATCAGCACCATTACAGTAATCAGAAGTGAGTAGAGCTGAATATAAATAGAATTAAAAAATCGAGATTGATGATATTTTGGAAAATACCTTGAAACTATTGGAGCAGAAATTTTGTCAGCTGCTAATTGCTGTTTTTACAACTATAGTGATTCAGAACTAAAAGGTAGCGACAACTGGCTAGCCTGTAGTGATCCAATTAAAAGTGATCCGGATGTGTATAAATACTGGAAATTCTATGATGGCACCTATCTTAGACCTGTCGACTCTGATCAAAAGCCTTCAGAGAAGGAAAATAAATAGGCAATATAACGTATGAGTCAACAGGCTACATGGGTTCGAGAGGCCAGAATGGCACATCATTATCTAAATAAAACTACACATCAAGACCAGTTATCAAATCTTGTAAAAATGAAGCCTAAGGATCCAGTATGTGCCTGGGATCTCTTCAATAACCTATACAGACTAAAAAGGCTTCTGTAATACCTACTGCGTTGAAAGACCTATTTAGAGCACAATGTGTAAAAGGCTTAGACGTGGAAGACTTTGTTACCGCCCAAGAAATGGCAAACGAGAAATTTCAAGACTTGTAGAAGAATTCCCTGATAAATACTCAGCGCTACTTTTACTCAGTGGATTCCCTCCATCCTGAGAGATGTGGTGGTCATCTATATTTGCTCGATATTAGTCAAATCGGGACCTCTTATCGACAGGACTTATCCCTGAGGAATATCACAGACGTAAGAGACAAATTGAAGACACCCAACTTGTCAACATTGTTCAACGCCTTCCAACTAACGTGCCAGCTTTTATTATGGAAAGAAAAAAGAAAAAGAAAAAAGATTGAAGGGGGGATTTGCTAAACTCGACACCATTGACTGGATTTCTGTCTCTCGTGGGAGATATGAGGTATTCAAGCCGATAAAAGTTTTTTTCTTGGTGTAGGTCAGTCTAAGGAATTTGGTTGTTAAGCCATCTGTTTGATCTCCTGGGAGTTCTCAAGTATATGTTGAAAATTTCTTGTGCGCAGATTTTAAGGATGAGTAAAATTTGTAATATGGCTTAAATGTTTATTGTGTTAAACAAATTGAACAAGGTTTGCCGATGATTCTGTAGTTGAAAAGAGAGAAAAGCTCGAGTTTTCATGATCCTTTGGTAGAATCTTCTTGATGGAGACGTGCTATGAAGTGTGAAAAGAAGAATATTACTATATTGTTTACTTCTTTGTTTACTATACAAGGGTATGCGACATTAATTTGGTTACCGAGTGAGCTAGAGGATGGGGTGGGGGTGGGGGTGGGAGCTCTGCATCATCTGTTCGGGAGAAATACTTACTTTGTCCTAATTTAGACGAATGAAAAAATCGCCCCCCTGACATGGGGTTGGGTTTGTTAGTTGGTTTTTCTTCACCATCGCACTAAGTTATGAGTTATGCGTAAGTTGCAGGAGACATTAAATTACCAGCTGTAAAAGCCAATTAAAGCCTTATACACAGTTTTCCCATGTCGCGATTTATGTATGCATATATGATGCAGCTGCCGGTGATTGCATAATCAGGTGAACCTTGATTTAGGCCCTGCTATATACTGCAAGCACTCACTCTTACTCACTGGCTCACTGTGCAGGTGTTTATGTGAGATTTTCTGCTACTGCGAGCACGTTTGTCCCCCGTTCCACATGATCAAAAATTGCATTCTTGCGTATTCAACAACTCTTCACCATCTGGTCCGATCCAATTTGGTGATACTGAACTATCTATGTCTCAGAACATAGAATGCGGAAGGAATCTATTAAATAAGATGCTGTAGGCCCAACTAATTATCATTACGGGCCCTGGCGGAGAAAAGCATGAGATTCCAGGGCCTAATTTGTCGACCAGTTCAATTTATTGACTTAGTATTTTAGACATGATAATCCTAGAAACATATGACATACATCTGGCTGTCGCTAGCTGGTTAACTTGCTCCCTTGCTGTAGGCATCCTGAGCCTAGGCAGGACTGACTTGTAACTGTAGCAGCGTTATCCCAAAAATTTAATAGCTAGTGAGTGACCCTGGAGCATGGAAATATGCAGGAATCCATGTGCCTTATGTACATATATCTCCGAGATGCATTAAAATTGGTTGTAGACATGCCATGGTATCGGACTTCTTTGGATGAATCCTCTCGTACACACCGGGGCGTATGTAAGCATTGCTTATCAATCAGTCATATTCGATGATTAACGCCTGTCTGTTCTATTATCGTTAGTTAATACCTCCAAAATACCCATGTCAATTCGGGCCAAATGTAGGGATCAGAGTGGGTCTTAAGAAGGTTTTGATAGAGATGATTGGTTTTGGCAGGAATATTCCACGCTAAATTATATCCCCGTCTTTTAGATATATTAAGGACAATGATAGTATCCTCTACATGCCGTATTTCCATGCATATACACATATGATTAGATAAGCATGAGGATTAGAAGATTGTCTATCTTTATTCGGCTTAGTCTCCTTTGTTGGCCGTGCAACGTGACAAGCCCTGGTAGAGTCCAGAATTCTCCGCTTATACTGCCGGGCCGGACCTGCTTGTGTGGAATATGCGGCGTAGGGAAACTAGCTCATCTTTCGTTCGCATCGAGAGACAAAAAAAGAAAATTTATTATCAATCGTTCCTAAATGGGTTAGCTATGATACCAATCGAGTCGGTAGCGTTGATAGATGGATCAAGTGTGTGTATGGAGCGTTCACGTAGAGGGGATGCCGTTGGTGCACCCGCATTCTCGTTCGATCTTGCGTTTGAATCTCTTGTAGCGTATGAGCATAATGCAAATTCACAGACAAGATAGTGGGGGAATATTCGAAGACAGGGAAAAGAGAGCTCAGGCGAGGTGTCGTGCATATGGAATAGGGAGAGTCAGAGGTTCACCAACTATCAAAGAACGTCGCTATCAAGTACCTGTCTGCCGAAGGGAGAGGAGGGGGTAATGTCGTTTCAGATCTATATCCATCTCATCCAGTTTAGTAGAATTCTTTCAAAGAAATCCCCATGCCAAACACTAGCAGGAGGTAGAGAGGGGATGAGATAATGAGGACGACGGATAGGAGGGTTTGTAAAGCTAGTGCCATCTTTCTTGTTGCTTATGCTCGCTCTCGTCGTGGCGAGGATATCTTTTATCAAACAAAATAAGCCAGGAATCCAGTCGATAAAAAGAAATGATCCAGATCAAATCAAATCAAATAGATTATCTTGATTTTTATTTGGATGAAAGACTTGGCGCGTACTTTGAGTGTGAATGAAATCAATGAAAGCGGATGCCTCAGTTAAAGAAAAATTCAAAACATAAATTCACTTTCAGCGAAGTTTCGACATCCTTTCTAGTCTGCATTCAGATAGAAACAAACCCTTTTTGGCCACAAGAATCTTCCCTGTAACTTTCACCCACCACATTCTCTTCCATTGAAAACAAAGACCACACCCCACCTAAGAGTATCAATTCTGCCTATTTTGCTACGTAAAACTTTGAATCCAAGTTTTTGTAGAGTAAAGGTCCACCGACGGAAGATAGATAGAGTTTCTGATATTCGATTCGACAGTAAGCTTATTTATCAACTTTTTTAATATGTCTAAGGACTCCAATATCCCAATGGCAGGAATCTCGGTTTACTGAATCTAATTAGTAATTAGTCGAAAATTATAGGTGATAACAATCCACGGTTGGAAATAGTCTTGAAAATTGCTAAAATCACGCTCAAACTTCAAAAGTCTACGAGACTATTTTATCGTGAGTGGATGAAAGATCCGAATCCTCAGCCTTTCACTAAGACTAACTCTAAAGAAGCCTTAATAATATAATTAGAGATTAGATTCACTTCGGAACACCATAGTCGAGCCTTTAATATCAAGAATTCAAAACTAGCTTTTTCATTTAGACGCCAGAGTCATTATTGATCAGGTAATTTTCCTCACAAATTCATTTTGAGTTTTATCATAAACTTAATCTCAGCTAGCTAATCAACCAATAAAGATACGATTTGGCTTAACAAATCTGTAAAATATCTCTTCCACACATCGAAGCCTTGGAGTAGCTCTGATGTCTTTTTCTCAAAAGATGGTAGATCACGAAAAGCCGTGTGAGAATCAAATGAAACTGTCCAGACAACAAAGTTTAGACTTATCCCATTCTGATGCTCAGTACTGTGAAAGCAAAAATCTAGCAGATCCAACTTCTCATATAGACGAATCGTTGTATGACTTGAAACAAAAGAGTTTTGACGAAGTACGAAATAGCTGAATTCGTACACTTTCATTTGATATTAACAATTTCCAGGACTCCAGGACTCCAGTACTAGCATCATCACCAGAAAGTATACATATCTCTGACATCAAAGCACCGAGTCCAAGATTCGATGTTAAACAGTATTCAAACCTTCAGCCATCACCAGATTTTATCCCAGGGCAAGCCATTCTTCCAAGAACAAAGGGAAGTAGAAGATACATTAGCAAAGGTCAAAATAAAAAGGTCAAATTGATTAGTGAGCCACTCAGTGACTTTGCTAAAGATCTGACATCGATTCCCAATATTTTCAACTATGTAACTCGATCAACAGAGGAGAGATTAAAAGAGGTAAAGGAGGGCAAAAAGCCTGACAAGATAAAACGACCAATGAATGCATTCATGCTATACAGAAAAGCATATCAAAATACAGCAAAAGTGTTGTTTGCAAAAAATAACCATCAAGTTATTTCCCAAGTTTGCGGACAGAGTTGGGAACTTGAGAACGCTCCAATCAAAGCTCAGTTCCATGACTGGGCGCAGATCGAGCGAGACAATCATCAAAAAGCATTTCCAGAATATAAATTCTCACCAAGTAAACCAGATCCATCAAAGGTTAGTAAGCGAAGATCATCCGCAAATCTGAACTCAGATGAGTCTGATTCAGAACATCGCTCATGGGAAAATACTTCTCCCAAAAGAGCTAGGAAACACGATCATGATGACTTCATGTTCTTCTCATGCGATCAAAGTAATTCCTCCTTTCAAAGTCAGAAAAGTAATTCCTCCTTTGCGAGTCATGAAAGTGACTCTTCTTATCTGTGTCATGGCCATTCATCACAGCAGCTTTCAAGGGAGCCATCATTTAATCCTGCCATTTATCACGATACGAGCAGAATGACATATCAAGAGACCAAACTAGGTGACCCTTTTCCGAATTCTGTTAATTTCAAACTACAAAGCGGAAAATATTTTCATCACTCTATTCAAAATCATCATTTAACACCGAGGGATCAAGAAACAGCTTTTTGTAAGATGACTATGCTTGACTCATCGCGATATTGTCATCATAATCAATCTTTACAGCAAAAGGATATCTTATCGCCATTGAGCCAAATTGGACTGACTAGAATGCATGAGCAAAGTGTTCATTCATCTCTATCATCTATGAATCAAATTAGCAACAGTATCCCTTATTTAGACTTTCAATTTCAGCAAAATATGAATTATGAGCATGGTCAAGAGAACCTCACAAAAGGAACATATTGGCCCCTACAGTATAACTCTTTTGAGGAAGGAATGACGTCCATTCTTGACAACTCAGAATTAAATTCTGCAACTGTAGAGAGAAATAATATTTACTCTCTTGAAAATCAGGGACAATTCGATGGAATAAATGACTGGGCCATGTCATGAAAAGGCCGATTGTCAGAATTACTGAAAATTTTCTTTTTGTGTGCTATGAAATATTTCTTATTTTCTATAATATGGATGGAGGTATCGCTGAAAGTGAACGTTGCGGGCGATGATAAGAATTCACACTAATGTCGATAATCTCTTGAGATTAATGATATGTAATGATAATTATGCTTGGGTCACTTTTCTTGGACAAAAGAAAATTGTATTTTGATAATGTAAGATACGAATTGATTTTACTGAATTATGCTAGCCAGAGAAGATATATTTTAACAACATGAAAGCAGTTAACTTAAAAGTTGGCTAGGAATTCTTACAACTATTAGTTGATTTAGAATATCCGCAAGATTTTGTTTACTTAACAAGCATCAGTGCGATAAATAGCCATTCAAGATGCTACAAAATATAAAAAATATGTATTAATAGTAAATCCACAAAAGGTGGTTTAGATAGAAGTTACTATCAATTTTATTAATTGACCAGCATCGTTGGAATCTTTGACTACCCTGCATTTGAAGAAATTAAACATAAGTTTTCGTCACTTGATCTGAAATTGTAGTAGGAAATTAAATATTTATCGCCATAAACCCTGTGTGAACTTCATGAGGGTATTAGAATGGGAACAATAGTGAGGCCGTTTGACTGGATATTTTCCAGCGAGAAGAAAAGCAAAAGAAATAGATCCAGGAATTTTAAAATCTCTGCGTAGAGCGAATATAAATCGGCAAATGTCAAGGAATTGAACATTGATATTTTAAGTTTCGTAGGTTCCTTCCTTTGAAGCTTTAAGTCGTGTGAGATAAAATAGAATGACATATGAGCTAATCTGCCATCTATCTAGGAGCTGTTATCTTTATTGAAAAAATCACAGTTGCATTTCCAGTCATGTTTCCCAGGAGAAAAATAAAATAGGCTAACTTTTAGCTGAGCTTTTGTAGATAACCTTGTGTAATTAACCGCTCAACGTCTGCTTGGCGAACATAGAATTGGGAATTTTTTGTAAGATTAATTGAACTGTTGAATTATTTTAGAAATTAATACGTTAGTACACTCAGGAAATCTTACCCGTATTCAGTTTGGATTTCACCCGCATCCTTTAAGACTCGAACATCAATAAATAGGTCCTTTGGTGGTTCCAAACTCCCCGTTAGATCAATATCGGTCCACTGACCTTTATAGGTGGCCAAAAGTTCATTGTACTGTCTCACATATTCTTCTTCTTCAGGGCTCAAGCTGCTTTTACTTCCCGAGTCTGACTCCAAGGGATTTGATCCAGTCTGAGAGGAGACTGCTAAATCCATGACATCAATTCCATCCCATACCATTCCTTCGAGCTTTTCGGTACGTATTCGGTGATAGGCAAGTACACATCGTTTATTGCGACGCATGCATAAGTGATTTACAAGTAGATTGCACGATATGGCTGGATTTGAAGAAGGGTCAAACGAGCCTTGCATCGAGCTAAGATATTCGCCACATCTCTATCAAGATCCCGTACTTCCTGAGTCACAGCTCGCACAATCTCGGTCTGATACGGTGGAAGATGTTCAAGTCTTTGAGTCCGTTTGGCATGTTTGACCTAAATAAATTTTTGGCTAATAAGGATTTGTCAGTAATATAAGGGGAATCAACGAACCAATTTATTCCCTAAGTCTCCATACATCCAGATTCTTTGATGAACACAGAATTCACTCTCACTAGGGATTTTCGATGATCATTATGCTCAACGCCGTAGCATAAATTTTCAAGCGAAGTTTCCTAGGGATTAGTCATCATTATCCAAACAAAATTACGCTTTCGCCCAGGGCTCGAAAAACTATCTTGAGCAAAAAAATATGTAACAAGCTTTAAATTTTTACCCTGTAGTTCAGCTCAAAGACAAGGATTTAAATCGCGCTAAATTACTATTCCAAGGTAATTTTTGTTTTTTTGCATTCGGAAGTTTTGCCAGACATGGATATTCAAGAAGATGTAAATCTTCTTGAATATCCATGTACTTACATATGCCAAACATTATTTTGATGTGAGAAATTTCGCCTTTGAAAAATCTAACTGACGCGATCTTTTCAAATCTAGATATGATGTTCGACTAGCTGTATTATCCAATGAAGTTCAAGAGATATTTCTCTCTTAAAATTTTAAATTTGATCTTGGATGTATCTTCTCATTTTAGCCTAGACGTGCTTGATCAAGTTCAAATCTGAAGAGTAAGAAGGGGCTCATCGAGTACCTAACTCGGCGACAGAGAAGGCCAGATCAATGGCACGATGCTCCTTTTTTTGATACTAAGTATATCTTCTTTGAGACAGCTCTAACCACTATGCTTGCGACAAAATGTATGTGTTGAAGTCGGGAGAAATCAATATCTCATGTTGCTTTTCCAAAAACGTCCCGAATGCTTCCCTTTCGTTTTAAATGATCCCGCATAAGATGCAAACTAGAAGACCACGATTTTTGGGAGTAAGACACGAAATCGGTAAAATTTTTGGGAAAACTAAGTTGTGTGTTGTGTACAGGGATACCCATGTATAAATAGATATGTATTAGCATGTATGTACTTTATGAAACAGGACACAACTTATGAATTAATAAGGAATAGAAAAATAGAATATTGTAGAAACGGGTATGAATCGTATAGAATATCGTAGAATATTCTATTACAGAGATCATTGGAACGTCCTGAACAATACTAGAAGAATGTTGTATGTGAACAAGGATTTAGAAAATGTATATAAATACACTAACCTTTCCATGGGAAAGGTAACTGGATACAATATGTTCTATCAATTATTTGCTATAAGATACCTCTAAAGGTCCTAACCTCATACGAGGCAGGTTCTCACTCCCTTATATGATCGCTCAATCACAACACTACATGAATCATTGCTGGACTTTAGCTGTCAGCCCTCAAAGAATCACATTTTACTGGAAAATATCTGTTGAATCAATTTATGTGGGCTCCATAGAAAAGCGTTCATCGCAGGATCATACAGCTATTTTAGATATTAGAGACCTGAATTTTCCTAGTATTTGATTAACAAAGAAGTTACAGCAACTCACAATATTGCTTCAGCAGAAACTGGATCTGTCAAGGAATCGGGCTAATCTGTTTCTATTTGGCAGATGAAATAGCGTATGTTGTATGTTTTCCATCGTGGATTTTGGGATTATACAGGGAATGAGTATCTGATTTCACAGTATGTTCGTAATTCCGGCAGGCGGAAGCTCTTGATCTGGATCTGGTCGATTACATTTCTCATCGACATTTTAGGGTTCGTTACATTTGATCGACATTCCACCCCTGCTGCATACCATCTTTTAGCGCAGTTACCTGTTTTTGGCCTGGGAGAGTATTTTGGTTTTCGGTATCGCTGCTACTTCACAGGCCCTCGCAACTAGAATTTGACTTGCTCAGATTTACTTAAAACCGTTGCTTAAGCAGCGACATTCTGCGGAGCTACAGTATTGTCAATCCCCCTAGTATGCGGCACCTTGTTACTTCCTCTTAACCCAAAGGGACCAACATCACGAAAATGCATTTGACACGCGTTTCTATGGTCTTTTCAGTGTACATTGATGATAAAAAATTAAACCGAAGATCAGCATTAAGTGACTAGGAAGAATGATTTAATATAGAAAGAGATATGAATGACAACAAACTATCAATTGACTTGAAGAATTTGTATAGAACTGTTTTTGACGCGTCTAAACCTATGTTCTGATCCACAGGGCGTCACTACCCTTTGGATTTAGAGAAAGTGATAGGGGGTTCGCCACTTACTGGGGGGAAGACTATAGTTCACCGCTGCACCTCTGTAATTTCTAAATTCTAGAATTTTATGTAGTGGAGCCCTTGTTATAGTGATCGCTTTTATGCCGACTCCGCCATAACTAAACTGTATTTGTCTCAAATACATGTTAAAGTCTAATATTATTGGGCCAAATTTTGGTGCGGGGCGTTGACAACAAGTAGAAATTTAAACCTAAACCATTCTAGTCAACCTAAACTTCACTCCAAAAAACTTGAATATATCATAGCAGAGAAGTTCAACCGATCAATGAGATAAATTTATCATTGCCAAATACTTTAAAATAAGGATGCTTATTGAACCCTTCTTTGAATGTTACTGGCTTCCGCTCAATACATTATGCGACTGATACAATTTTCGATGGGTCTACGGATCACATGGGGTTTCTCGTCTAAGATCATCGAGAAAAGTTTTGTCCACTCCCACGTTCTAAAAATATAGCAACCTGGCAGTCATTTAGATCCTACAAATTAAGGGTAGAGTAGTATCAGCATTTCTTTTTTATTAGTTCAAAATGTTAAACCGTCAGATATTATTCCTGATTGTCTTAATGAATCATCCAGTCAAGCAGAACTAGTTAGGCATAATCTAAATGTGCATGCCTTACTCCTCATTACCATCTTTGTAATTAAGGAACAGTGATCAAACCTTGAGTTATACGAACAAGAAATTCGAATTTTCAGCAGAATACATCCAGGCATCTCGTCGAAATAGAACTGATAATCAAAAGATCATTAATATAGATACGGCGAGACACGCCTGTGTCGGTCTACTCTTTCTTTAAAAGTCTTTGCATTATCTTTCTTAGCAAAACTAATTTGACTTAACTTAATTTTAGATTTACTCTTTTAATCAGCTAGCCAGGAGCATCCTTAGATCTGGCTGAGCAACTAAAGGAATCATTATCACTATGGGATGAAAATATCAATAAAACCTTAGAAAATACTTCTTTGTCCAAAGGAATATAACATGCTCAGTTAAAACCTCCGTTGTCCTGAAAACTTTAAAAATCTCATAAATCGTTCGATTATGGATGGCAAAAGGCCTCAATACGATGTTGAGCAATGCACTTCACCCGTAGATTTTAGTAGCACGGGATCTGGCATTACTGAGCGAACTGCTCTATTAAACAAATGCATCGTTTCGAACAAACGTTATCGATCAAATCCATCAGGAACACAGCAAGAAGTAGAAAGTTGCCAAAGTATAAGCCTGGGTTTCCGAGAAAGCATTCACAGGCTCACTGTCGGTTTCAGATCAAGAGCATTTCATACAGTTCGATTACTTAGAAATCCAAAGTCCTGGGATAGTAGATCTTTATGGAAAAATGTAATTCTTCCACCTGTGGAGGTTTTACCAGCTGTAGCGCTTGGCCTTCTACTCAATGTGCTGGATGCTCTTTCATATGGTATGTATTTTATTTTATTGTATATTTCTATCTCAATGAAATCAGATTGGAGTTTAAAAATTAGTGCAAGCTTTACACTGAACTAATAGTTCTTTTCTATAGGTATGATTCTTTTCCCTCTTGGGGAGCCTGTATTTTCAAAGCTTGGCCCAGCAGGTATTTCAATGTTTTTTGTGAGCTGCATCGTGTCTCAACTCGTTTTTTCCTGCGGTGGGAGTGTTTTCCGAGGAGGTGTTGGTTCTGAGATGGTAAGTTACCAAATGAACAAGAGAACCCAAACTCACAGTTTTCTAGATTGAAGTGGTTCCGTTCTTCCACTTAATGGCAGGGACTATTTTGAGAGACATAGGGGAGAATGACCCATCAGCTGTCATTGCAACTACGATTGTGGCCTTTGCATCAAGTTCAGTCTTAACTGGCGCTATTTTTTTCCTTATTGGATATTTCAAAGTAGGTCATATGGTTGGATTTATTCCTCGACATATCCTCATTGGATGTATTGGCGGTGTGGGGTTCTTTTTAATGATGACAGGGCTCGAGGTTACAGCTCGTTTAAATAAATTGGAATATAATCTTGCAACTCTACACCAACTATTCCACTCTAATACTATACCTCTCTGGGCTATTCCACTCGGACTTGCTCTCCTACAGAAAAGTACTGATAAGATCATAAATTTTAAGTATTATCTCCCGACTTTCGTTCTTTTAATTCCTGCTATATTTTACACCATCATTTCCTGTTTCAGTGACCTTAACGTGTCAAAGTTAAGAAGCACAGGTTGGATTTTTCAAGGACCTGAAGGTGGTGAACCTTGGTGGTATTTCTATACACTATATAGTAAGTCTCTGTGATACCTTATTTCATTACTAAACGTTCTAGACTTCAGTATTGTCAGATGGAGCTCTATTTTAAAATGTGTGCCTGCTATGTTTGCACTAACATTTTTTGGTATCCTCCATGTTCCTATCAATGTACCTTCTTTAGCTTTCGCCATAGGAGAAGATTATGTGGATTTGAACTCGGAACTGCTTGCGCATGGTGCTTCGAATACATTTTCAGGGCTTTTCGGAAGCATTCAGAATTATTTGGTCTACACTAATAGTGTAATCTTTATTAAATCTGGTGGTGGATCTCGATTGGGTGGAATTATGCTGGCTGTAGCAACTGGAATTATTATGATGATGGGCTCACTAATCATCGGTTTTATCCCGATTATGATGGTCGGTGTTTTAATGTTTATCCTCGGAATCGATCTTCTCAAGGAAGCGGTTTGGGATCCAAGAAAGAAACTTAAATTACTTGAGTATTTAACAGTGAGAGCTTTTTAACCATAACTTTAATCGAACAGAATTAATATTACTAGGTTGTGGTAATCGTAATCGTTATGGGAATCTATGACTTTGTGATCGGCATTTTCGTGGGTATCGCGCTTGCTCTTACATCTCTAGTTTTTCAAACGTCTCAGATTCCAGCAGTACGAGCAATATATTCTGGAGAGGTGGTAGGCTCAACAGTCCACAGAAGTCCTATTCAGTACCGTTACCTGAAGAATGTTGGGCAGCAAATCCGTGTAGTAAAGCTCAATGGCTTTCTTTTTTTCGGGACTATTGCCAATGTCGAAGATCGTATGCGACGAATGACCGAGAAAGATGAATTAGATCAAAGACCGATCCGATTTTTGATTTTTGACCTTTTCCATGTTACTGGATTGGATTTCTCGGCTAGAGAAGCATTTGGCCGACTAAATCGATTCATGTGTAAAAAGGGTATTCAAATTGTTATGAGTGGACTCAATGGTCGTGAAGACTTAAGATTATCGTTGGAAGCAGTTGACATATGCAAAGATGATTCAGTAGAAATGTTTGAAGATTTGAATTTGGCTTTAGAGAGTTGTGAAAACGTATTGTTAAGAACATTTTATATGAACAGGGATGTACAAATGGAACGACTATCCAAAACGAAAGAACTCGATGTTCCACCTCAAGAGAACTCAGATCTATTTACAAGGATCAATCAATGCAACTCTCCTAGAGGCAATCACTTAGTACAGGTAGCGACGGCTACACTCAAACAAGGTCGAAATGAATTGAGATTCTTCAATACTAGAGGGCCACTACATATTATACTTCAAAGCTTTGGAGCACTGTCAAGTTTGAAAGATGAACTTTGGTTTAAAGCTGTACCTTACTTCCAAAGAAAAGATTTCCCTACTAGTGCTATTGTTTACCAAAGTGGAGATCAGGCAGAAGACTTCTTTCTTCTCGAACAAGGTATTATGTACGCTGAATATGACTTGCCTCAGGGAAATTTCTGTGAAAAAATTGTAGCTGGTACGACTTTTGGTGAGCTACCCTTTTTCTCCGATACTACTCAAAAAGCCACAGTTATAGCGAAACATGACTGCATTATCTGGGTATTAAATCGTGAACGCTGGATAAAACTACAAAAATCGGAGCCAGAGCTTGCGCAGGAACTGTTGCGTGTTGTATTAAAGATTACTTCTGAGAGAATAAAATCCATTACGAACTATGTATTGACGACAACCAGATAATCCATCCATAAATGGAACTTTTGAAGATGTAAAGAACTGGTAAGCAAAACTGCTTTGGTAACTTGGGCATATACACTCAAAAAGACTTAGCTCATACCAGATGCCGTAATCATTGTTTGAAAGTCTGAACTTAATGTAGTTGGGTTAGAGGCTACGACCAAAAAAAACAACTAAGGGTTTAGCCGCTACATAATAGCACAACGTATCTTTTCTAGTCGAGTTAATCTGGAACAAGTAGAATTTTAAATACAAATATGATTTAGATATTAGTAATAAGAATTTAATGGGAAAAAGTATACGAGCCAAAGTCTAATTGAGATCTAAAATTGAAGAAGAATATTAGTTCTTTTTTCAGCAAAGCAGTTATCCGACGAATCTATATGTGATGTAGATAGCTATTCACCTTTCCCCCTCCTTGGATTCTGAAATAAACTACCTTTGACCATTTCGTGGCACAAGCACCAGTGAGCAAATTGTGACATATTTGGAACATATTCTGGTAGGATACACAGGCACTATTTGGAGTAATTGTACAATTTGACCTGCATTTCTATCATCAGTAAGCCCACAGGGTTTATCTTGCTCCCACCTGGATAGCGCATCTGGCCGTTCACATGCCTTACCCGCACGCTACTTAAAAAGGTACATGAATTTTTGTAAGTTCGCACCTGTCTTTCGTTTAAGAGTCTTTTGTCTTTTCGTCATGAAATAACTCAATTTCTTATGATCAATTAGAATAGTGAATGGTTTAGCTACATATATTAATCTAGCTTGCCATTCCTATAGACATGTAATAACTGATAACATTTCTTTATCATGGATGGGATAGTTAGCTTCTGTGCTACTCAAGGCACGGTTAAATCTGCACCAATTTTTGGCAGTTTTGCCGCTAAAATCACAGTTGTAAAGCGCAAAATAGCGGCCGCTATTATTCCAGTTATATGCAAATTTTAAGATTAATTTTAAGAAATTTAAATTTATCATGTGATCAGATTTACTTGCAATTTCGATTTATCTTCGCTGCCTTTGAAAAAGAGAAGCCTCATTTTGTTTTTCTGAACTTTTAACTGCAGTCAATGGTCCCTGATCAGGTGAAATAACCTTTGTTCTTATGGTGCAATGTCATCAAAATAATTGATGGCCAAGGCTGTGATCTGCTGGGCAACCTCTAAATTTTTATCGCAGTTGAATGATACCCAAAGCCTCCAGCGGCAGATGAATTCAAGGACTAGGAAGGTTGTGAGGAGTTTACTTGAGGTTCCACATTGCCACTGAAGTTATAGCAAATAGTATAACCAAAAACACGTTCTTACAAACCGTACGGTTGTTAGCCATGTGTGGACACGTCCATCCTGATATACTACTACCATCATTCAACGAAACGGTGCAGTTATCATCCGCATTCGTGAAGGACTTGACAATGATTGCCTTTTCCAACTCCTCACTGCCTTCTGGCAGAGACGGATGTGTGATTTAATATTCTGCGTCTTGAAGACGTATCACATTACATTTATTAAACTGAGAGCTTTCAGCTATGCACATCCGTCAGCTACCAAGTCCATTGACAGCGCCAGTCACTTCCAACCTGAGGTCAATCAGTGCTTCCCTTATTTAGACTTACAATCTCAGCAAAATATGAATTATGAGCATAGTTGAGAGAACTTCACAAAAGGAACATATTGGCCCCTACAGTATAACTCTTTTTAGGAAGGAATGACATCCATTCTTGACAACTCAGAATTAAATTCTGCAAATAGATCTATTTTTCTGCTTCTTTACTTCTTTTATGGATCTAGAGTTAACTAGGACTGAAAACTTGCTAGTGGTGTGCTTTTGCAATTTGACTTATTGAAGCATAACGTCTTCTTATTCCACTCAATCTCTAGATTCCGGAATTGAAGCCAAGGAAGTCCAAGAACAGTATCAAAGTGAGCAAGAGTGGTGACAAAAAGTAAAATAACTTTTGAGTGAACTCTAATATCTAAGGTAACTTTTAACATATGAGAAACCTAACCTGATATTGATTTAGTGCCATCGAAACTTTCAAGGAGCGTGGTCTCTCTAACGGGATTAATTATAGTTCATAGTCACGCATGAATTTAATAATGACAAATCCAAACGCTGAGGCTCCACTATCAATTAAAACAAAAGAAAGAAACTTGACTTTTTGAGTTGTTAATTAGACAATTAATAATTAATATGACTAATCTCTCCTCAAGAATTCCCATGAACAGCTAAGGATACTAAATTACGATTTGAGCTCCCTAGGCGATTTTTCTAGGAGCCGTTCCGTTTCCCGACGTCTCAGCCACATTCTCGTCCAAGACTTCATTGAATTATTACTTCCATTTTTGGCGAGGAGTCTTTTCCATGCAATGAATAACTCTGTGCCCTTTCTTCCCACAATAATAACATAGACTCGATTGACTTCGTCGATATTTTTCCTCGTTCGAAAAAGGACAACGGGGCTGCGAACTTACAACCGAAATATCCATTGGATCTCCTCCCTGAGTTGTGGTGAGGGGCGGTGAACGTGACTGTATATTTTTTGGGACCAAATACTTTGGCTTCTCCAGGTACTGTGTCTGGCCAAATTTCTAGAGAAAGTTTGTAGTCGATTGTCGATGTCTTGCAGTCGACATATTGCTTCATTAAAATCTAGTTAATAGATATCACGCTCATATATTAATACTTGTTGCAGTTCAAGGCTTGGATTAAGGAAAACAATACTTCGAAGTTCACGGGTATTTTCGTATCCTGCAATAGAAGCGTCACAACGAATTTCTACGATCCAAGAAGAGAATGGTTTGTTCCTTTTATTATGGGCGTGAAGCCTAGCCATTGTATCCCGAACTCTGTCCAGATCGTCGAAGTGAATAGTCTATTCATTCATTATCATCGTGTCTAGAGATTCAAAGATTTGCCTGAAATATCCAGTAGCCCTGAACATAACATCGATGTTTTGTCCACGTCGTCAACCAAATCGTCACTACACCACATTTTCTCGACACACAGCCACAGGAAGAACTTCGATTATCCTTGACCCGGTAATTTTATTCTTCCGAACCCTCCACACAAAATCCATCACTAGTCGTCGCCTTCTATATCCGTGTCAAAAAGTCTGAACTATGGTCTTTGGCAGTCAAATTATCAAGATGATTATCAAACTTTGAATACTAATTAATTTTATTTAGATCAAAAAACTTAATGAGACTGATCTGAATCAATTCAGAATCATTACTCAACTGCAAATTCTCGAAACAGGTTTTATATCCACTTCGTTGCGAAAATGTGACACCCAAAAAACCTCCTCGAGGTCAACAGGAGCTCTCGCTTAGCTCTCAGATGTCATGGACAAATCTGAGAACTCTAACAAAGTTACCTCCTGATAACTACAAGATGAGTTACCCAGAGCTAGCTAGCATCTGAGCCCTTTTATTACTTGGTCGTGAATAAAAGGGTAATTTAGTCCGAATTGAAAATCAAGAACATCAGCGTCATCCGGCTGTGATTCTGTAAGTGCTCCAGAGCTTTCAAACCTCTGAAAGTATACGTGACAGGTGTCATCAGGCCGTGAAGAAGGCGATGGTGGATTTCAAATAGTGTTTAGAATGTGTTGGTTGTATGATAGGTTCGAATATTATTCAGGCTTGGATTGAACAAATCATCCGCATGTGAAGATGAATTACTGTACAAAATGACTCAATCTGAGTATAGTTTAGTTTAGTTTATATTTTATCGTGTCAGCTCTAGCCAGCGTACATTGTACATGACACATATGGAAGATATCTAGAATAAATACATGGTCCTCCAAACTACAACATTGCCCACCCGGTGCTTAATTTCTCCCAATACATCATCCAGATGCTCGTTACATTAGGTCGAATGGCTAGGAACTTATTCACCATGACCCAAAAGGCCACAGACACAGGGAAAGGCTAAGGAGAAAACCTCAGCCATTCCTCCCGTACTCTTTTTCGACGAGCAGCCGCAGTCCTCCTTCAATAAGCCATATAGAAATCCAACCTGTCACTCCTAGAAAGTCCAACCAGCTGTTACGGGCTGTTGCCCTGGTGATTAGAACCGGAATTATACGGCTCTAGCCTTTTTATGCTTATATAATAATTCGCTTAGTGACGCAGCTTATTTTGGTTTGTAAACAAAAACCTTTTCTCTTTAGATAGAATATAAATACATTTTGGACATATGTTCACTAACAGCAAACATAAATGAACCTTTAACACCAGCACCTGACCACTTGCGCCACCAGCTTATTTTCATTAGGGTTTGAGTATTTGGAAGTGCAGAGCCCTTCACTCTGACTTCCTGGAACGGACGTGGGGATGTTTCGTAGAGAGGGTGATAGGGGTTTGTGATGTAGAGACGTCAATCTGAGTATAGATCATGCCATAATAAGTTTAGCGGGACCAAAAATAGTATATGTCACTACTCCACTGTCTAAAGGACAATCATAGTAGTATCCAGTATCCCGCTTCAATAAGCCAATGAAAAGGAAACAAAAAAAAACAACTCGGCATTTTGGAAATTGAATCCCGGTCCTATCTTATTCACAGGGGTCAAAAAGTCTAATTTGTTGCCCCTAAATCACTTAGTTTGTATGGGAATCTTCAACACAACCCGTGAATACCATGTTGCACTACCACAGAATATTTATACGAGCTACGGTTGATGAGTTGTGTGTCATTGTTACTTAGCTTTGGGCTCTAGGAAAAGGAATAGGTGACGTAGTTAGGTGGCGCCGACAGTGGCTCTTTCTTCTCTTTTTCTTTACATTGTTTTTTTTACTTTTTTTTTTTCAAAGACAGGAAAATATATCATCTCGACCCTTGTTGACTTTGATTGTTGTAAAGCCACAGAAAAAAGTAACAGGTTGGAGTAGCACATTTACCCAATTTCGACTTTACCAAGGAAGGGTAGAAGCTCACGTGCTGGCTGGTCTTTTTTATTTTAAAATTATCGTCTTGCTTTTTCGCTTATTGGTTCGTTTGCTCACTAGCCAATGAGCAATCCGATAACTTACCCACTTTCAATAGAAAGTTACGTCAGAAGGAAACGTCAGAACCACTATTTGCTCTTTTTATGTAGGAATGGCAAATAAGCCGCCTGCAATGTACATTCGGAACTTTTATGTAAAATACGGCGAGATGTCGGCATCGCGAGAGCCTGTCCATTCTGAAAAGATGTTGATCTTCGCTATCTATTTTTTGAACACGAATATTTATAAATATATATCCATCTTACACAGCTGATCTTGTCATGAGAGAAATTGCCATGTCACTATTCCATTGCATTTCAAGCTTCGCTTTTTTTCACTGAGTCTGAAAACAAACACTCACTTCATATTTATTTTCAGCTCGAAATTCTTTTTGACCACTTCATTCAAGACTTACAGTACCGACAAGACTAGCCCACAACGAAGATGCGTCTCCATTTCTTTCTCTGGGGTGCTGGAGTGACGATCGCCCAAAGTCAAGTCATCTTTAGTCGTGGTCCCAGTTGTAGCGAGTTCAAAATACCCATCCAAGTGAACTCCATCAATTTTTATATCAGTCCTAGTGTAAACTCTACAGCGGCTCTTAACAGTACAATGCATAATATACTATCGGGTCTAACTAGTCTTGTTAGTAACGTGACTGTTAGTAACACGTACAACATCTCTGCACGCTTCTGTGAACCCGAAGTTCGGAATTCTTCTCGATCAAATACCATTCAACTACTTGTTCACGGTATCACTTATACTAAGAACTACTGGTCAGGACTTGGCGCACCGGGTGAAGGCTTTGATGGTGATGCTTATTCATGGATTGCTTACGCTTCAAAGCAAGGATATCCGACCCTTTCAATCGATCGACTTGGTAATGGAGAATCAGACCGACCAAATGGTCTAACTGTAGTTCAGATGGGATCACATATTGAGGTAACTCAGGGTCTTGTTAATGCTCTCAGAAGAGGCCTTATTGGTAGACGTGCCTTTAATAAGATAATATACGTGGGTCACTGGTACGGTTCACTCATTGGTAACCTCCACGCAGTCAAGTACCCACTTGCTGTAGATACTTATGTTCTCACGGGCTTCACCAAGAAGATTCGACCCTCTCTAATACCCACCTTAATTACAGGCGCATTCCTTCCGGCAACTCTAGCTTATCCCGAGAAATGGGGTAATCAAGAAATTTCTTATTTTGCGTCCTCTAGTGATGAAGGTGGGGATAAACTCTTTTTTGTCGACGAAACAACTGATCCAGACTTACGCGCAATAAATTTCGCTTTACGAGGTACTGTGACAGTTGGTGAATTTATCAGCGCCTACTCTAGTACTCAAGTTGCCCCTGCCTATCGTGGTCGAGTATTTGTCTTAACTGGTCAAAACGATGCCATTTTTTGTTCACCAGGTGAGTTAGGTGAAGGAACCTTGATCGGGGAAGGTGATTGTGGAACTGGTCAATCCAATCTCGCTGCTCAGACTCAGCAGTTATATCCTGCCGCTGCTGTGTATAATTATAACACACCAGATAATACGGGTCATTGTAATATTCTTCATACCAATGCTCAAGAGCAATTTGCTATTGCGCATGACTGGCTTGGCCACTTTTACTGACAGAAAATCCACTTTTTTATATTTTTCCAAAATTGGCGAATGGGGTGTGAAATCTGTAGTTATTAAAATGTTGCTTAAAGTATTCAAAAAATTGGAATCATAACTGAAATGGCAAACCTTGATAAGCTCTTCTGCCAAAAATCGTTACACATAGTCTTTAAAGAAATACAAAATATTCTACTGTTTATCCATCTTTTCAAGCAATTATATCTTTGGAAGACTCTTTCTAGATATTGGCACTAGAAATCAATATTTTACAAAATGAAATAAGACTTACTTACAATCAGAGTACAGCTGAGCCTCTCCATGAGAGGTTTGGTTCTGAGCTTACTGTTATGAATATGAGGTTGATTAGCACATGAAATCACCATTACAATACCGTTTATGTATGAAATAAATCACGACGTTCAAAAAAACGCACACAGCTCTTCGTATATTTATGCCCTAAAAATCCTTCGATTGCTTATAATCTCTAATAACTAGCCTATATTCTCACTCGGAGGATATGGCTCCCCCGGCCTGCGATAAAAAGCGTGATTTTTCCGAGACCCTGGATCCCAAGAGTCATGTACAGAAATCTGCCAACAACGCTGGACGAGCTCAGCCCCGTGCTATAACTCTTACTCGTTCAGTGGAAAAAGCCAATGTAGTGGTTTCAAAAATCGCTACTGTACAGGAATCGCTAGCTGTGGCGTCTCTATCCACACAACCCTCAGTTTCAACAATGGATATCGATACCGAATGGTGTTCTGAACAAGAACCTCAATCCGACGATCCCCCCCCCCCCTCGAATCAAAAACCCCACAAAAAAGGATTGCTGATACATTGGACTAATATGTATGGAGTCAAGATACTACTTGTTCTCAAAAAGAAGACGTGCCCGCGCAAAACGTGAAGCTAATGATTAAGCCTGGAGATCTATTGAATCTTGTAGGACCGTGCTTAAAAGAAATGGAAATAGAATGTTCCAGCGCTGGCACAGGATTTCTAGCATTGACCAATGAGGGGGTTTCTCGAGCTACTGGAGGGGAAAAAATGTTTTTGAGAACTATCGATGACCCCCACAAGACACAGACAACCCAAGACAAGAGCAAAGCCTCCTGGGTACCCAGAGCTGCCAATGGAAATAACATATCAAGAAATAACCCTATCCGGCCATCTCCTCCTAGGTCTTCACCCCCACAAGGACGGAGCCTTCAAGATCGAGGAATTATGATTCATTTTCGGAAAGACCATGAAGCACGAAAAATAGACTTTCTTCTCCTTTGACAAAAAATCCAGCAATTGATTACTGATCCTACCCTTGTGATCGATGCCTGACAGCCACCTTCAGAAATAACAATTCTAGCATCAACGCTAGTGAAAGCAGCAACGATCTTACAATATTACACAAACTATTCATACTGCTCTCTTAGCTTCTTGCCAACGTGCTAGCTGCAAAAAAAGAGGCACTGCGTGGTGGAATGGCGAATGCAGGGATGCTGCGTATAGATATCGCTAGGTAAGACGGACAGGTCAATCCAATTACGAGAATCGGGAACTTCGGAACGCTGTTAGACGAGCTAAGAGAGAATATTAGAAGTCACGAGTGGAAAAATTAAATCCTTTACCCGATTTATACAAAATAGTAAAATTGCATAATACTGCTTCTAAGCACCACACCCCGCTTCTAAAGGACCCCAAATATGAGACTGAAGTCTTTTGTTCTAAAAAGAAGATGGAAATTTTTCACAGGTTACTTCTGTCAAGAAATATGGCTGCCTGTGACATATCGCATGACATCCCAGCCATAGAAATATTCTTTGGTGATCGTTCACCGAGGTTGAAGCTTTCTAAGCTACTCGTCAGATTAGCTCCTCATCCCCTATACTTCGAATCGCATGGTCTTCTTTAGGAAACCGTATCACACACCTATTCAATAAGTGCGCCGTAATAGGTGTCCATCCTCAAAGTTTTAAAAGAGCAGAAATCGTCATTTTACCAAAGTCTGGAAAACGAGACCGCACTCTCCCAAAATCATATCGTCCAATTTCTCGTCTTGGTTGTCTGGGTAAAGGTCTTGAACGCTTACAAGCAAGGCGGATATCGTACTGGGCTTTAAAATATAAGATCCTTGCCAAAGACCAGTGCAGTGCAATCGGAAAACGATCCGCCACTGATTTAACAACAGCCTTATTATGTGATGTGAAAGATTCACCGGCTCTTGGGAAAATTGTGGGGATTGTAACTGTTGATGTTAAAGGTGCGTTTGATTAAGTACTAAGGAATAGGCTTCTATAAAGAATGAGAACACAAAGATGGCCAGCGAACCTTATTAAATGGGTCAACTCTTTTCTGCTTGATCGAACAGCCAAAATACGTCTTGATGGGCTAATCTCGGATACATTCTAGATCCTAAGCGGACTACCACAAGGTTCCCCTACTTCCCCCATTTTATTTCCTCTGTACATGGAACCGGTTCTGGGCCTTTCAAAAGGCAGATTTGGATACGCAGATGACATTCTAATACTCGAGACAGCCCATACTTTAGAAGAATGTGGCCAAAAACTACAAGCAAGTCTAAATGTTACACTGCAGTTGGTTTTGGAAAAAGGCGTTCAATTTGAGACTGCCAAAACCGATCAACAGTTTTTTCACAAAAGAAAGTTTGTGGGACCATCTATCCTAATGGAAAATAGTATAATCCGACCAAACGATTTCACACGTTGATTGGGCACTGTTTATGATAAAAAGCCAACCATCAAAGAGCATGCCCGTAGGGCTTGCCAACGTTTTCGAGTAGTAACGGACCATGTAAAACGGCTAAATAATATGATCAGAAGAACTCAGCCCAATTTGCTTTGACAGGCTATACAAGTTGTAGCTTTCGCTACGCTTTTTTACGGTGCTGAGACCTGGTATGGCTCCAAAACTTCACCATGGACAATAATTCAGTTCCAAGAAGCGATCAGTAGAGCAGCGCGAGCAGTTCTACCCGTGTATAAGACCACCTCGCTTGCCGCTCTATTGCGCGAAACAAGATGGGGCCCTGCGACTGCTTGACTTGAAAGACTCCATGACCGTTTAATAATACGAGTTGCTGCCGCGGATCCAAATCATCCACTGCAAAAACGCTAGAAATCACTTTACTTTCAGTGGATTAGACGTTGAAAACCCTTTGAGCTTTCCCATGACACTTAGGAGGCCCCATAGCACGAAATGAATAGGACCAGAGTCAAGAAAGATATAGGCGCTGTAGGACGCAAAGAGGAGCTTGATAAATACAAGGAGTGGGTCAATTCGAGTGAAATTGGCATACTTGACCTCATTGTATATTTTGATGGGTCCATGGATGAGGATGTAAATGCGGAGGCGGGGTATTGCATTTATCGCGGCCCAAACACAAAAATTGCATGTGGGAAAATATCACTCGGGCGTACAATCGAAATTTACGACGCGAAGCTAATTGGCGCTACTGAGGGCTTAAAGGCGGCTGGCTACCAATCACATAATGGCTAAATTTACTAAAAATATTGCTGTGTGTCTTGACAATGAGGAAGCTACCATTCGCCCACATACAGGCAATTTCACACCACCTAGCTGTAAGGTTGTTGCCAGTTTCCAAGGACTTCGTGATGTATGGCAGAACAGACTACTCACACTAGTTACTTCGCCTGGTACTGTCATCGTAAGATAGATTCCTGGACATGCGGGTATCACAGGAAATGAGTGAGCCGACTCTCTTGCAAAGAGTGCGTGTAATGAACCTACGCTACGCATAAAGGCTTCTATCTCAAGGGCAACAAGGTTACTCAACGAGAGATACGAAGCAAACATAACATCATATTGGGAGAATAAAGCTCCTGAGCGATACAAGTATTTAAACATCTCAATGTCAGGAAAAATGCCCGAATAGTTATGCTTCCTGACTCGAAGAAATCCTGGTCTGCTTCTCTCAGCTCGATCAGCACATGATGACTATGCAGCCTACCACCGACGATTTAAACATGATGATGCTACCCTCCTCTGTGAGTGCGGAGGGTAGAAACTCCAGAACATCTCTTTACCTGCAGCATACTAGCAGACTTACACAAACCTCGTCCTAGACAATCTCGTGGCCCAGAAGGTGATATTAAATGGGTCTTCGGAACAGATGCTGGGGCCCGTGCTTTTGGAAGCTGGTGCAAAAGAGCATGATCAAACATGTCGTTAATTTAAGCCAACAATATGTTATCTACTATGTTTATTTTATGTTATTATTTTTGTTTGTTAAGTCTTGCTCTTTTATTCGTTCTAGTTTATTTCTTCTTTGCCAGTAATTTTTTTAAAAAAAAAAACCTTAAAATTGACAGTTATTGACGAACTAGCATAATTTGCTACAAAAATATTCT
Source organism: Erysiphe pulchra (assembly GCA_002918395.1). Lineage (NCBI taxonomy): Eukaryota > Fungi > Ascomycota > Leotiomycetes > Helotiales > Erysiphaceae > Erysiphe > Erysiphe pulchra. The sequence continues at coordinate 33,601 of PEDP01000023.1, forward strand.
TGTAGGCAGCGGGTTTCGAAGCGTTATCGAGCTGTCTGTGATGATTAGATTGCATATTGATAGATAATTGAAATGTCTGACTGCAATCTGCAGTGTAGGCACGCCAAACGCTCTTCAGATGGCTCAGAGGCCGGGCTTAGCCTGTATACCTACTTGGCGTTAAATATTAATAATAATAATAATAATAATAAACACGAGGGTTGAAAGTTTCGTATGACCTGAAGATAATGATATCTATGGTGACTTATGTTCCCTATATTCTATATTCTATATTCTTCCTAAGACGAGCTTTTGCTCGACTCGTATTATGGGCATTGCCTTGTGTGGTGAGGCTGGGCTTTATTCAGCTCTAGCCTCGTTCGTTTAAATAAATCACGAATCACGTGACCGGGGTTTTCCTGAGTTATAACTAAATTACAAACAATTATGTTACAAAAGTGTCTTGAGGAGCAAATCGGTGTTTAGAAAAGATGTCGCGCTACATCCTGATTATCTAAGAGTGACCATAGGTCATTTGGAGCTCGCCATCAACTTCGAAAAGCGAACTCGCGTCGCTAAGAACTAATGTTGATAAATGATCTCAGCCTTTTGCTGTAAATTGTAAACACAGTCTTGGTCCAAGTAAGCTTCAATGGACAGCGAGCATGATGATGAATTGTCAAGCACGGAGTTTGTCTTATCATCGGAGAGTGAAAGAAGCACTCGGATGAAGAAAAAAAACTAGTGAAAAGGCCAAAATAGTTATCACAAGGCGTTAAATAAGAATGATACTAGAATGTTTTATTTCTCGACGACCTGAGCACGAACGCTAAGTCCATAACATATTCCAGAGGACTGGAGAATCAAATTCTTCTGAGAATCTCGGAGCTATTGAAGATCCAATAACGATGACGAAACACTGAATCCACCAGTCAATCCTGGAGAATTGGAAAACGAGCTTCTTGTAGGACCTTCCTTACTACTGCCTCATAGATATCAAAATTTAAAGCAAACTCAATAACCTCCTATTCTATAATCACTAGGACACAGATGGGGAATTAGACCACTTGTACGATTTAAAGGTTTTTTATTTGAAAGGTACCTTGGCAAAAAACACGAATAAAGGAGTTTGATGCATCAAATAAATAGTGATATAGATCAATTGCTATAATAAAATCCTCATGAGCTAACATAAATTAGAATGAAGTTTTTTTTGGCGTTTTTATAATATTTTGTAGTCTCGCAATGATTCGATTCGCTGCAGGTTAGTATTGACTGCTCAGTCCAACAACGAAGTGCCATAACTATAATTATAAATGTAGGATTTGTTATTTACAGTCCTTGAGATGCGCAACAAATGAATTTAAAGGCATAGTTCATTGATAAATACTAATAGATCACGTAACTTCTGTGATAAAAGATTATACAGCTATCTTCTTTTTAACTAAACAAAGTTAGGAAGTTCTTGCTACATTTCAATCTTGTCTGAAGACTTCAATCGAAGATGTCATAACAAGTACTGAAGCAATTGTAAACCTGAAGATAAGCTTTTAAAGCGCATTTTTAAAATGTTACAAAATAGATTTTACTAGAATTTTCATGTTTTCGTCAGTATTGAGTGGATTATTGATGCTGGGGTGTTGGAATAGGAAGTTCCTGCTTTCCCCAACTGTAATAAACCATTTAATTACGAGGAAATTAGCTTTCAAGATGGCCTGAGAATTAATTTAAAATATGAGACTTATTAATTGGTCAACTTATACAATCAATTGCATATTTGAAGTATTGCTTTTCTAAATATTATTTTAATTTTCAATTGCCCGTAGAAATGGGCAATCTTTGCAGCAAGGACTCATCATCGAATAACGACGGGCAAACACCTAATCGCAAGGCTACATACGCCACTGGCGATCCCCCACGCACTCTGGGGTCCGGTAGTAATACTTCAATTGCCAATGCCACAACGAACTCAGATCCACAAGATGCAAAGAGAAAAGCAGCGGAGGCAGCGGAAGTAAGTTCTGACAAAACCTTTGTTTATTTACTCCTACTTCTATGTTTAGTCACTATTCAATTCTTATATCTGTGCATTTCCTCAAAAAAAAAAAATCTGATCATTTTCTATTTTTACAGGCAAGGGCCGCTGCTGCGAACAAAAAGCAAAAAGGGAAGCTTGCAACACAATTGCTAAAGCAAAAGAAACAGTCACGTTCAGCCATACTCGAAACCCTGAGCGAAGACGAGCGAAGAGCCCGAGAATTAGATGAGCGTGTGGAGACACTGAAATTTCAATAGATATGTGTTTGCTCTCATCTTATCGGATGCAAGTGAACAGTGTCTATAGAAATATAACAAAAGTTATTTTTTTCCAAGGATTACTTCTACAGCAGCGAAAGTAACCAAAAAACTGTTATTCTATTGGATGGGTTGCTATAACCCTTGAATCTACACAGGTTGGGATGTGTAGTTATTGAAGAAGAATACTTTCTATCGCCTTTTTCAGCAGAACCAAGATAGTGCGAGGCGTTCCTGGAGATTATTTATTTAGAAATAAAAGGTGCAATCTCCTGAGAAGAATAAAATGATAAATTTAGTGTGCTTACTAACTTCTTAAAGATGCCAGGTAATAAAAGTAGCTAGCTCACCGACCAAAATTAAGCAAATGTCTTCATAACTTATTAGCCAAAACTAATAAAATTAAGCTCTGTATCTTTGCCTGCTTTACATCACAAACCATGATTGTGATGTAAAGCAAAGAATACTTTTAAGGCTTACAGGCTTTCTGGAATCATACAAATATATCTAACGAAACTCCAAAATTACTTTGACAAAGATTAACCATTATGTATTAAAATATATAATATTTATTGAAAATTTATTGCAAATATCCTCGAATCTTCTGGGATTACCAAAAAAAGCAAATTTTTCCATTAATGGGTCACTTAATTCTATGAAGTGATTAGGTCAAAAATCGAACCAATTATAGACATATTCGAAATTTATTGTCATATAGAAATACTGAGTACAATATACTTAGTTCTACTTGCAAGGAAATAATTGAAATGATTGAATCAGACGTGGAGGTCACTCTCCTCTATGCTGCAAAGCTAAACATTCATCTATGATTACGTAACTTTTGTAAGTGACAAATACCTATGGGTGTACCTCCAAGAAAGGAAAGCTATGAAGGTCTTTGACTATGGAGGGAAAATACCCAACGTCATACGTCTGAAGAGTTAGAAAACTAATGGTTGGTGCTCGGTAATCTATGTTAAAAATAGGGTGTGGGGTGGGCTAGCTACGCAACAATACAAGACCTTAACCAAGCTACTCAGGCACATAAGAAGGCGACTGAAAGAAAGAAGATTTTCCAAGAATGTGTGAAGCCGGCTTTACGTCAAATTGGAGATTAGAATAGAGATGAACAAAAATTTATTGAAGCCCAGAACTAAATGTAAGGCTCGGTTCATAAACGAAATAGTGAGAAAAAATGGTCCAAAAATTTTTCTTATAGAATAGACGCTTATTTTAATTCAGTTTGTAGATGATAACAAATTTCGATTATTTTTCATTTGTTGCTCAATCCCATATTGCACAGCATACTTTCGACGGATAAAAGTGAACATAGAGAAAACTTTATATTTCATTTAGCTGCCCCTGAAATTATCACAACATGGTACAATTAACCCGTTGTAATATATATTTTTAGAAATATGCGCAATTACTCATCTACAACCGGATTTTCAAAGATCTCCTGCTCGTCATCAAGATCTTGCATATATGGCAAATTCTCACGGGACTAGACTAGAAATTTGGATGATGGCATCTACAACAGGGACGAGTCTAGATTTCAGATGGGAAGTAAATGCCAATCAAAGTATTTTCAAATCCAAAACGTAAGAGCCAACCTCGTACGAAGCAGTAAGACAACCGAGAAAAAGTGACCAATATGCAACTGGATTTACGAGCCATCCGTATATCATTCTTTAGGCCAAATACTACCTTCATCGCATGAATTCTTCTAAATTACAGCCTTACTTTATCTCATCATTGACATCTTTCTCTTTATCTCTCTCTCACTCTCTCTTAAATTAACATCTTTTGTCAAAAACAAAAACAACACCAAAAACAAAAACAAAAACAAAAAGCCCTGAGAATAGACGTGGCAGTAACAGGAAGCTTGCTCTTTCAATAGTCAAAGATAATGAGTTAGTTTGAATAGAGCGTGTTCCCCTCCCCCCCCAAAAGTGATAAAAAGCTTTAAACCTATCGAGCTATTTCATCTTCTATCCATGGCATTCTATCCAAACTAAGAAGCACTTCAAGATGCCATCCGAAGCTGGTCAAAAGTATAAAGTGATGACTTGATTAACAACAACAATTTTATTTTATTTTTATTTTTAATTTTTAATTTTTTTTTAAAAAAAATTAAAAGTATAACTCCTAATTCGAAAATAAAAAACCGTTACTTTTTAGTTTGGGCGAACTAGAAAAAAAAAAAAAACAAAGAACATGCATGAATCCAACCGACGGAAGAAAACTGACATGAGAAATTTTTTTCTCTAAAAATAAACCGTATGTTTGGAATCTAGGTCATTGCTGATGATCGAATAGATTGGGATGTATTATGGTCGATCGATTTAGATATATATATATCTACTACAGACTCATGGTCCATACAGAGAGATTTAACAGCCAGCATCCAGGAAAATCAAAGTACTTGCAAAGACCTATTTCCTGACGATATGAAAGGTATAGTTTATTGGTTTGGAAAAAAGCAGGATCACGAAAATTTTTTATCTATAAAGAGGAATTGATTGAATTGGCTAATCATGACTCTGTGTGATTGGGTTTACTTTTAATCTGCTATGCTTCTATCTTGGGGTCGAGTTGCTTTGGAAAGCCTGCCATCTCTTGAAATCTAGTCTGCTTGTTGATGTCACAAAAGTAGAGCAAAATTAAAGTACTAGAAAAGAAGAGGCTTAAGCATGCTTTATACACACTATGACATGTAAGTCCTCTTCGTATCCCTCTCTCTCTTTCTTTCTCTACTTCTATATCATTTCTCGTTCTCGTTTTATACAGCCTTTTGTTTCTACCTTCTTTTAACCTTCTTTTAACCCATCCCCAACTTCTTTAAAAGTAGAAAACCTTTTCAAAAAGATATCAATGGGATTTTAAGATTTCCACTTTTCTCTTTTGCTTATTGGCAAAATTTCGGGTATTGGTGTTACTCAGCTTTCTAGGATAGAGCGGAAGAACTACAGTTTGACCTTAGCCCTAGATCACCACACCACATATGTTGGAATAAGTGAATTTTATTGACAAAGATTGAAGAAAAATTTCGAGAAAAATTTTTGAACATCTTTGAAATAGAGATTTGGCTGTAAATCCTCCGCCAAAGTAACTAGTTCTTAAATTTTTTAAAAATTTAAAGTAAATGGTATAAGTTATAAGGTATATAGTATATAGTAAACAAAAAACATGATTTCTGTCTTATCTATATTACTTCGAATCTTGCACTGTGGCTTAAATGGTATTTATATTACATGAAGTTAGTATAAGAGATTATGTCACGGTGTACCTGCCACTTGCAGGTGCCCTACCTTCAGCATCTGCAGCAGCCATCGTCCCTTCTTTCAATAAGCGCATCAACTCTCTCATTGCATTAGTTACTACAACTTCTGTGTCACCTTCAACAAGAATATATAGTTTTGGATCACCACCAGGTTGAACTTCCTTTCCGGCAGGATAAAAACTACCTTTTGTTGTGATAGATGTGCCAGTTGCCTCTAGAATCTTGGCCACATTTGTTCTATTTGTAACCGCCCACCTAGCTTTTTGAGGAAAATCATTAATTTCCAATGTTGCGTGAAAGGCACCAGCATCGGGTCCTTTATTGTCAATAGGAACACCTGATCGAAGCTGCCCCGTTTTATTGAGTCTTGCGTTGATTGCATCGATAGCTGAGGTAACTTTATCAAGGGGATTCTTTGACCCTGTTCCAGATGAAGATGTTGGCTCCGTGCGAATAACAGTGATCTTCCCATCAAGATCAATTCCCTTAGGGACTCCAAATAATTGGGGTGTAGGGACTATTGCAGATATAGGTTGAACTGATGAGGCTGCTTTATGAACAATGTCATCATCTCCTTCTTTTTCTTCTTTTTCTTCGTCATCATCTCCATCTGTTTTATGAGTCTTTCGTTCCCGAATCCTAGCAGCTTCACGTTCAGCATCAAGTCGCTCAAGACCCTTTCCTCCAAATCCAGAGCTGTCTTTCGATTTTCCAGTTTTGACTTTATCTCGAAACGATTTTCTCATAGCATCTAATCTTTCGGGTACTGGCTGTCCAGATTGTTCTAATGCTTTCGCGATACCAACAGAGTATTGCTCTTGATCTTCGGTAATAAATGTAACTGCTGTACCTGTATTCCCAGCCCTACCAGTCCTACCAGCTCTATGGACATAGTCTTCTAAATGATTTGGTGCGTCAAAGTTAACGACCAGTTTCAATTGTTTAACATCTAGGCCACGAGCCGCAACAGAGGTCGCTATCATTATTGGAATCACACCAGCCTTGAAGTCATCAACAGTAGAGTCACGATCAATTTGGTCTTTTCCACCATGTATAGACATGCAAGGATAGCCTTTTCGCATCAGATCTTTTAACAAGTCATCAGACTTTTCTTGTCGATCAACAAAAATAAGAGTTCGAGCATCCTCATCCTTATCGTATAGTTGACCCAAGAGTTCAAGTAATCGATGAAACTTTTCTTTTTCCTCGCGCACTTCAACTATCTGGGTGATTTCAGGAGCAACAACACTTCTCCCTCCCACTGTTATCTCAACGGGAGACTGAAGTGTCTTCTTTGCTAGTGCATCCATAATGCGAGGCATTGTTGCCGAGAATAAAATAGTCTGTCGATCTGGCCGAATGTTTGCAAATATCTTCATAACCTGGGGCTCAAATCCCATATCAAACATGCGGTCGGCTTCATCGAGTACGACATATGTGACACGACGAAGATTTGTTACTCTACCTGAATTAGCTGCCAAGAGATCTATCATCCGACCTGGTGTACAGACAATAATCTCAGCACCTCTTTTCAAATCGGCAATCTGATCTTTTATCGGGGCTCCCCCGTAGGCACATACGGCTCTTAGCCCCATTGCTCGTAAAAAGGGTTTACATTCTTTATGGATCTGGGTTGCTAGTTCACGTGTTGGGGTAATTATCAAACCTATAGGACCATCGGATCCTTCCAATGGGCGCTGGTCACGAATATGACGAAACATAGGTAACATAAAAGCCATTGTCTTACCAGACCCCGTTTTTGCTACGCCGATAACGTCTCGGCCAGACATAATAGCTGGAATCGCTTGCATTTGAATCGCTGTTGGCTTTTCATAACCAAGATTACGAATTACTTCTAATGACTGGATATTGAGTCCACAATGCGACCATTTCTGAACAGGTTTTGGCACACCTTTACCGGAGACCTTAATACCATCGAGTTCAATTCTTAAATCAGCAACTTCAGACTCAGTCATATCAGCAAGTTCTGCGGGCTCAGTGTAGAAGTTTTTTCGGAATGGTTCAAGCTCCAGGTTGGCGTAATTTATTGTAGGAAGGTCTTTTTTTTTTTCGAACTTTATTTGCCATCGCTAGTATATCATCTGGGTCAGGTTCCACTGCTTTAAGTCCGATATCATCGTCGCCAAATAATGGCTCTGGTTCATGTTGCTTCGTTCTGCTTTTCGTCTTAACAAAAGATGCACGTTCATTTGGACTCGCAAATGGGTCACCTAATTGTTCCATAAAAGCGTCTAGCGGATCAATATTTTGATCCTTTGGATTTGGATTAGCAGGTAGCAGTGAGGATTTAGATTTCGTGCTGTCAATAGTTTGCCCTGACGTCTTAATTTCAGATTTATTAGACTCAGTTTCCTGTAAAGCTAGTTTTTTTTCTTGCATTCTTTCATCTCGCTTTTCTGCTGCAGCCCTGGCAACAGCAGCAGCTTCTTCTTCATTACTAACGTCCTCTATACCCATGTCATCGTCTTCGGCTTCATATACGTTGGAGTTGGCTATATTTTTATCATCTTTTGATTCCATTGGTAGTTTTTCCAACTTCTTTCTAGCGCTTTCGTCCTCTCCAAGATCTAGTGCCCGCTTTGCGGAGATTTTCTCATTTTCCAGTGTCACTTTGGCTCCTAAGCCAAATGCACTAAGGTTTCTCCTTGCTTTTGGCAACGCGGAAACTGCTCTGACATGGTTAAATCGACTGATCTAAATGGCGACTAAGACATACCCTTTGATGTGCCAATAAAAGCTGTAGGTGACATGTCAGCTTGAAATCCTTTTACTGGAGAAGGTAAAATATTAGAAGCTTTTACGAGATCCGGGATCGACAAATCTTTTCCGAGGGCATTTGCGGTGATTGAACTTGCTACTGCTTTTTTAGCAATCGCTTTAGGGTCAAACTTTCCCGCATAAGGAGCTGGTGATGAGCCATTCTCAGAAGCAACATTAGCTTTAGGGGATTCGATAGTAGAAGTCACCGGATTCATATCTGATCCACTGGTAGGTTTTTTAGAGCTATTACTATCATGACCTTTCTCAATACGTTCTTTGTCTTCAACCATCTTTTTCTTCCATGCTTCTAGCTTGGCAAGCCTTTCAGCCTTCTTATCTGCTTCACTTGGACCTGAAACGTTATTACTTTTGGAGTTCTACTAAGTTCTTTAGTTTTTGAGTAGTTTATAAAGCGTATGAAACAAAAAATTTCTTCATACTTACGTCGCTCACAGGAACGGCTTGAGATTTTCTAGATTTTTCTGAAGTACTATCACTCCTGTGGCGAGGAATAGCGTCTGAAGAATCTTCATGTCTTCGGGTTCTTTCATGAGGTTCATCTCGTCTATCGCGATAGTCTCGATCTCGACTTCTACGTCGTCGTCTTTCTGGTGACCAATCTCTTTCCACATGTCTATCCCGACGATTTCTTGATCTATCTCGACGTTCAGACCTGCGATGTTGTTCATCTCTTCGATCTAAGTTACGATCCCTTCTTCGTTGTAGATTACGCTCGCGATATCGACGCTACAGGTGAGTTTAATTAGATAATGCATTTTCTTAAGAAATAAACCTTCCCTTACTTCTACACTTCCAGAACGGCTCCACCGCTGAGCGCTACTGCTATTATCTCTGCGGTCTCGACCTCGTTGGCCCTCATCTTCCCTTCGGCTTCTTCTTGAAGAAAGCTGGCTTCCTGCTGGTGATGGTGAGCGTGAGTCCTTGTGTCGAGCCATATTCGTCACAATAGATGGCAGTAATACTTTTGAAATAGTAAGCACAGGCAACTTTAATGTTATCCCCTGAAACCGCAAATATAATATGGTTCCTTCAAATTAACAGCAAGTGATGCATCTTAGGCTTTGCTGGATGTTCGTCGAAAATGTCTTGATCAAGGATAAATAATAGCCGGGGCTTATGTATAATTTGTCGCTTACGTAAGAATCTTGCAATTTCTAATTGTGAGACAATGGTAATTAGCAATAGGCAGTTGTAGATTATCTAACAATCTTCACTCAGATCAAACTCTATCGCACCAATCGAATTCCCATCTTTTTGGTGTTTGTATTGAGAATGCTGCTCTCTTCTATCGGCCGATTCAGCCTCGAGCGAGTCCACGCTCTAACCTCTAGCTCAACAAGCAGCGCATTCCAAGGCATTATAAACGTTCCACGAATCCGAATTGCTATTTGTAATCGAGTTGTCTCAGCCAGTATTATCTCGTCAGACTTTAATAAAAGACAATATGCCGTTGGTCGAACCACTGCCACCAAGTCGAGATCTAATCCATCATCTGCAAATTCAACTCTCAGATCTACAAAATTATCTGCCTCGAAAGTAACAAACAAATCTCCTCAGGGTAAAACATTAAAAAAAAAGGCATCTAAAATTCTCATTAAGAAACCTAAGAAGGCAAGAAAGGTCCTTTCTGAACAAGAAAAGTTAACTTTAAAAACTTTGAGTCTTAAGCACAAAGCTCTTAGACCTCCCAAAAAACTACCCTCATCGGCACGCACTACATATATGGCTGTTAATCTGAAAGGTACCAGTGGTTCTGAAATTGTATCTAAGTTTACAGAAGTTTCACAGGCGTGGAAAAATATCTCCCAACATGAAAGAGAGGTTTGATAAGTTTCCCACCTCTTTTTATATAAAAATTAATGCATTTGAAAGCGATATGAGTCATTGGCACAAGCTAATCGAGCTGCCAATGATACAACCTTAACTCAATGGTTATCTAAGTACACTCCAGACCAGATTCGCATCGCGAATAATGCTCGTAGACAAATTACAAAAATGGGTGAAATAAAAAAGTCTTGGAGAAAGATACCAGATCAAAGATTGCCTAAACAACCTTCGACGCGGTTTACAATATTTGTTCAAGAACGTTATAAATCTGGCGAATTTAAAGGTGTTGATGTATTAGATGCTTCTAAGCAACTTGTCAAAGAGTATTTTGCTCTGTCCCCTCTTGAGCGCAAAGTTTGTTTTTACTCAAAGTAATACTGGTAAATCAACTAAAGTATCTCTAGAAATATCACGAAAAATATCTACAAAGCCGAAATCAGTATATCAAAGATCACATGGCAGCATTTAATCGAGAGCCTAAATGTGCGAAAAAAAATGTTAACTAATTGATCCAAGTTTTTTCGGTGGCAGTAGAAGTTTTACTAAGATTCGCATACAAAGACATCAAAGTAGGCCAGCTTAAGTCATAATAATTCAGTTAGGTTTTTTTCTTACCCCTCTAAAATGAGTAGCTCACAATGGCATGTTTTTCTTTGTATGCTTTCTAAAGTCGTCAATAATATGAGAAGCCTTACTCTGGTTTTTCAGACTGGTCAGTATGATGAGCTCGATGCCTCTTATGTTAATTTTAAGTAAATATGCTTTTTTTCACAAAAGTTGCCAAATTATTATCCTCGTTTGCAAATAAAATTTCATGAGTTTTGAACCATCATTTTTCGCAGTTTTCTTTTAATTTCATGTGCCAAAGTTTCCTAGCTTTGATAATTGCACAGGTAGGACGAACCCAAGCCCGGGTAATTTGATATCCAAACTAGATTGAAGAAATATGAAGAGCCCGAAATATTTACTATTTTATATCAATGTCATACTTCTCTCAACGACATAAGAACATGGCTTTATGGGTAAAGCTCGGCTCAGTGATTGTTTTAATCTTAAGCTATTAAGAATATGTTATTTGCTGTTACTTTGAATAATTAGTATGGTGTTGAAAATACCGAATATGTTATCTTAACTTATGAGAATTACACTCTTTTGGCATATGACGTTATGCGTGCATCTAGAGGAGTTTGCTGAAAAGGGCCAGTTACTCTTAACGTGATAGATTATCGAATGGACTATCTATGACAAAATCATGGAATCGGCTCTCAAGGAGACATTTATGAAAAACGCAAATTTTACTTTCACCAGTAACAAACTTATTAGATCCTCTGTGGTACTATCGAATCCGAAATTATTTACCAGCAAACAAAGGAGAGCATTCGAGGGTTTTTTGTAAATTATGTGCTTTGAGTTGGCTTAAAATAGGAAATTAATTTTGTCAAGTCTATTACTATTAATTTAAGTGAAGAAAATTGATCCTGCTTTCGTTACTCGTTATTCGTTTGGTCTTTTAACAGAAACAAATAATCTAGAAAGGCCACCAGTTATTCACCACAAAATTTCCAATAAAATTTTACTCAGGAGTCTTAAGATGGACGGGCTGAATACTGGAGGCAAGTTCAAGAAACAACGGTAAAGATATAAAACAAATCATGATATTTGGATCAATAATCTAACTGGTATATACCAAAAGACACGCTGTAGATTGACAAAGAGAGATAAAATACTCTTCCGAGGCGATCAAGAGATGAATCATAGAATAAGCCTAGAAAGCATTGAATTCTTCGTTGCAAATTTCGAGGATTGGAAGCTACGAGCAATCAAATCTAAAGATAGAGCGAAAATTCTCTTTAGAACTAGCCCTACCAAGATGGGCGTAACATCGAATAATTGCAGTAAGAAAATGTGATGGTGTTTTTGCCAAGTACAATCAGAGGCTTCTGAGTCCAAACGATTATTCTTAATGCCTTTATGTTTTAAAAAACGATTCCTTACAATTTGCAAGCTGTTTACATGAATATAGTCTAGAATTGCGGCGAGTAAAGCGCGTTGGCAAGCTTTGGACGCACAGATTCCTACCAAACTATCCAGAGTTTTAAATTAGTTTTCAACTTCCATCACCTTTTGCGAAGATCTAAAGATAATTATTGCGTAATTCCGGCTGGAAATAAGTACACGGTTGAAATATGGCGTTTAAGATTGCGTTGTATATAAAATTGACGAAACAGGCTTTACCATAGACCAACTGTTGTTATACAAGCCGACCGATGGCACATATGAAAATCTATTGGCTTCAGCTAATTTTCATTTTTTTTAGCGTAGGTTACGATTCAGTAAACTAAAACTAAACAAACTCTTTGAAAAATAGTTAAAAAGATAATGAGACTGATTTGAAATTATTAAAAAACTTTGATACATGTAATGTTGCTCGAACAGAGGGTGCTTACAAAATACCAGTTTTGGTTTATTATCGCAACCCTCAAGACACTAAGATTCTTAGATTTCCTTCTGCACTCTACTCAACACACACGATGTTGAATGTGATAAAGCGCTCATTTGGTCGACAAATTCATGTCTTTAAAATAGCTTATATTACCAAAATTGAGCACCTTTTAGTCCTTTAAAACAGCACACCCACCATCAATTCCTATCAACAATGCTTCAGTTAGACCCTGTGGTGCTAGTCAAATATAATTTAGTCACCCATATTACGATATGAACACTTAGTGCGAAACTATGAGCGCCCATACCAAGTGAATTCCCCTGTCGCTGCTCCTACACAGCTTTCTTAGAAACTTTAAAGCCAAAACGATAAGATACCTTCGTACAATCAACTCCAATCATGAATCATATTTCTGGTCATCAAGGAAGCTCCACAACGCTTATTTTCGGACCATTTTCCCTTTTACCATAGGCTACAGAGCGTTTATTCCACTTGATGACATTATCACCAGTGGATCTCTGTGCCCGTCGAAAAAGTATATCGATTCGAGGGTCTGACAGCTAAGAAGAATCTCATCGACTTAAGAGGCGTACTTACTTTTAAAAATGCGATTTACTTTGCATTCTTCGAAGAGACCAAAGAGCTGATGCAACGTAGTAAGCGCTCAGAGGTTGGGGGAGGAAAGCGCACAGGAAACTGATAAACCACGTTATATGCATTACCATTACTCTCTTATCATATTATTACTACGTATGTCTACATACCTTTATATTAAAACTAACAGTTAACCCCAAAGCCCTGAGTATCCGACCCTACCATCTAAATAGCTATTAATGCTAGAATTAGACTTCAGTATTTTGATGATGATCTTTTATATAATATTTTATCATAATGTAATGATTTAGTCACTCTAACATATATATTTCAATTGCTACTTTATCGAAGATGCAAGATCATACTATCTGGATTTTCAAGAAATCTACGCACAACCTCCGCTGCTCTAGCCATAGTCGCTCCATCGATAATCCTGTGATCTGCAGACCAACTAAAGTTACATACCTCCTTTTTCACCAGCTCACCCGCGGCTGAGAAGGCGGGCAATGTACGTACTTTTCCGATACCAAGTATAACAACTTCCTTCTCAACAATAACTGGTGAGACATATGTACCTCCTATACTGCCAATGTTAGAAACTGTTATAGTACCTTCGCTCAGATCTTGTCTGGTCAGTTTACCACCAGAAGCAAGATTTCGGAGACGTGCAAGTTCTGATGCAATACAAGCTACAGTAAGATCAGAGACATTTTTAATAACAGGAACTAGTAAGCCAGAGGGCGTATCCATCGCTACTCCAATATTATGCTGACTTCGCAGAATAATAGAGGGCTTATAAGTAGCATCATTAATTTCTACTCTAGCATTGAGAATAGGATATTGATGTAGCGATATTGACAAAGCTTTTATGATAAAAGGAAGAAATGAGATTTTTAGACCGTTGTCCTTATGGTTTTGTAGTGAGCTTCCTTTGAGCCTTACGCGTAGTTTGGATAGATAGGTAAAGTCTATCTCATCTGCATATAAGAAATGAGGTATTGATAAAGATTTGGTCATAGATTTGAACATCAAATTTTGGGAATTGGTGAGTTGTAAAACAGTTTCTTTTTGAGTATCATGATCAATTGAAAGATCACAGTTTGGACTAGCTATTGTATTATTTGAGGAAGATGTATCACGTCTTTTTACAAATTGATGGACATCATCTATCAAAATCCTGCCGTCTTTCCCTGTGCCAAACACTTCTTCGATTTTGATGTTGAACTGTTTGACAAGAGACCTAACAGCAGGGGTTGCAAGTTTTGGTAATTTTGCGTGTTCACTAATAGGTACAATCCCTGGCTGTGAATCAGGATGGGATTTCAGTAGCATTTTTTCTTTGACAGCGTTTTCTAAGGTTTCCTTTTTTGAATCCTCAACCGGGGTATTCGCTTTAGCTTCCTGATCCTTGGTCCCTGTTTCATTTTGTATATCAATGTCTACAAGTGGTTTTCCGACTTTTGCCATCTCCCCTGCTTCATAGTGAAGTTTTTTGATAACACCAGCGAAACGGCTTGTAATTTCCACAGAGGCTTTGTCACTAGTAACCTCGCATAGTTTGTCCCATTCTTTCACAGTAGTGTTAGGTTTAACAAACCACTGAATAATTTCACACTCTGTGATCCCTAAAAAAAATAATGTTAGGATAAATTCTGATTAAAATTAATTCAAATTGTAACTTACCCTCACCAATATCAGTCAGTAGAACTGGTTTTATTGCCTTCAGACGGGCAGTTGTATGAATTTGGTTTATCAGGCAAACGTTAAGAAATAACCGACTTTGCTGTCTAGGTAAAATGCAAATTAATCGAGTTAAAAACATCTTCTCCAAAGGGCATAAAAAGAGGAACTTGAACAGACATCTTGGGGTTAAAAGCACTGTGGCTCTACGTATTGTAATGTGATGTGACTGTTAGAACCAATTAAAGCCGCACACGGGCTATTCCGAGGCAAATTACTAGCTTCCCAAATTTTGGTTTCCCCTGCGAAGATTAAACCTCAAGAGTGGCGAGAGCAAATAATGAACTCCCAAATATGGACATTGCGTCTATCAGGGAATCTATATTCGTCAACGGCCAATTTTCGAAATTCATGGCGTTTCCTTCACAGGTCATGTTTCAAATTAGCAGATCATGGTAAAAAACCAGATACAAATGAGGTTAATTTAGTTTCGCCTTCAGGTGTTCTTCAAGAGGCCCCAAGATCATATGGCAAAGATATATCAGAATATATACCCAAGCCTCTCGACCGTCCCATAGGTCTTCCAAAGCCTCCGAATCCTGGAGAAAATACTGGAATTGACGCAAGAACATGGAGAGAGTGGAGAGACGATCTTGTGGATTACGATAAACATCTTGTCCGACGGCGGCAATTGTAAGCATCAAATAAAAATGTTTTCAATCAAAAAAAAAAAAAAAGTTAAGTGTCTTTTAGGACATCAAAGCTGGCAACTCCTTACTTTCGTGAATGGAAAAATATGCGGTTCTCTAAAGGAAAAACATTCCTTGCACCTCTACGATTATTTCGGAGTAACAAAGCGCTGTACTTCCCCAATTTTTTCGGCCAAACATTACATTTAGATAAGAAGATGCGAGATACAACACCAGTACTGAAAAATAAAATTTCTATTTTAAGTGTATATAGCAGTGCTTGGGGAGAAAAACAAGCAGCTTCATTCGTTTCCAAAGAAATGCATCCAGAGCTTCATGGAATAATCAATAACTCGGGAAGCCTGGCACAGTTGGTGAGCATTAATTTTGAAGAAAATTCCCTTAAGGCAATGCTTATTAAACTGTTTATGAGGAGTCTAAGGAAAAGACTAGGTGAAGAAAATTGGGGGAGGTATTTTTTAGTCCAGAAAGGTTTAACTATAGAAATACGTGAAATGATTGGCTTATTAAATAGCAAAGTTGGATACATTTATCTTCTCGACGATCAATGCAAGATCAGATGGGCTGGCTCTGGATTCAGTGAAGAGGATGAAAGGATGAGTCTTTTGAAGGGTGTAAAAAAACTGATTGAAGAGAGATCAAAATCAAATTCAGCTTGATTGGAGCTCTTTTTGAACATAAGTAATTCGTTAGACTAAATAAACTAATTGCACATTATATCTGCGTATTAACAAAAAGGGACTATTCCTTACTCCAAACGCCCGCTTAAGATGAAAAAGTTATGTTTATGTCTAACGTGGATGTCATATTCACTTGAAGTATAAAAACAACAGAAAGCAAACAGCAATGAAACCTGCCATTATTATTCCATCTCTTCTTTTTTTTGCAGATATTTTTCCCATTAAATTGTTAAGACCAGGTATCTGTGCAGCAGCGCCTGTGATGCGGCGATTTATACTCGCTAGAGTCTCTCTCTGGAAGTTAAAACTTTCATTTACGGCATAAGCTTGGCTTAATACACTATCTGCAACATTATGGCTGTTTTCTATTCTTGACCTTTCCCCTAGCATGTAGTCACTTTCAGCTGCCCCAGGATCACTTGAATGATATGCATCGATATCGGATCTCACACTAGAAAGAAGATTTGCCCTGTTTCGTCCATCTTGTATTTGTGACTTTAGGGTATTTAATTCTTTCCGATGTTCTTGTAAGACCTCACGATGTCGGTTTAGGTTGTTTTGCTTGAGGGCAGAGGCTGTGAGAGCTGCCTCTGAATCGAGCAGTCGGGAGAGCTGTGAGATCAGAGCATCTCGCTGTGAAAATTAGTCTTCAACTGAGCTTAAGTGATTTTAGGCTTCCAACTTTGTCAAGAATCTGATAAATTTTAGATTCAGCTTGCTTTTCCTCATCTGATGGCTTAGCTGGTAAGTTCGTTAACGCAGCGTATTGTGAGTATGTATGAAAGAGTTTCTCTGTCTGTCAAAAATAAATCAATGAATGGAAGCTTCCGAGAAGTTTAATATACCTGGACCTCTAAAGAACGCGCCTGCTGTCGCAGTTGAGCCCAGTTATTGTTTGTAGAAGTCATTGTCGATTTATGGGCCTGTCAAATAGCATACGAGCTTTGTAACTTATGACGGAAGAGCATGCTTACAAACATATTCGTTCGCTTAGCTTTGCAGCACAAATCTATTTTACTGCAACAACAACAAAACAACAGCAAAGCACAGTCAAACTCCATCACAATGGTAAAATTCACATTTACACTAATTTATTTTTCCAGATAATATTAATTGCTAATATAAACATTACAGTCATCCTCAAAAGTGAAGGCTGGCCAACTCTGGGCTAAAAACAAAGCCGATCTTACGAAGCAGTTGGGAGAACTTAAGACAGAGCTCGGTCAATTACGGACACAGAAAATTGCCGGAGGCTCAGCTTCTAAATTAACGAAAATGTTCGTACTTAAGCCCAGTTAATTAGTCCCTAGAGACATATTGTTTGTGTGGTTCATATGGAAGAAATTAGCCCAGGAATCACTAACAGATGTTTCGCAATAGTCACGACATTCGAAAATCGATTGCAAGAGTCCTCACAATAATAAACTCTAAACAACGGTCACAACTTCGACTTTTTTACAAAGGCAAAAAATACTTACCCCTTGATCTTCGACCAAAGCAGACACGAGCTATTCGCAGACGTCTAACCAAACATGAGAGTTCCAAAATCTTAGATAAAACAGCCAAAAGAATTACTCACTTTCCTCAGCGAAAATTTGCCATTAAGGTGAGTCATACCAGTTACTAGCTGTGATAGTTGTGAAACTAAATAGAATTACAGGCCGAGGATTAGGATCAAGGTGAGAAAAAATTTAATTTGATACTAGAACAAGAATCAACCAAAATTAAGATAAATTAGTTCTCAGTCGAATCAAATTAAATCTCTTCAAAAAAATTTCTTCAATGTGTTCAATATAATGGTCATTAAAACATGATTTTTTCATTTCAAGACTCCATTATTCTGCAACACTCATAAATGTCAACACCTATAGAAGTTTATACTAATTGTACTTATTGACTATAAACAAAGAGTAGGTGTCATCTGCGTACAGACCCAGGGCATCCTCACATAGAGTATACTCCCTTCTATGCCTCTTTCACTATCCTTTCCAGTAGTTATACTCTTTTGGGCCATTATACACAGTTATTTTAACGCATTTAAAATTTCCTTTGCTTGCCATATATTTGATAAACATTTACCGATTTGTCACCACCTGAAAAAATAATCCAAAAACTAATGCTTCCCTTAGACAAGCTGTTCGGACGGACGCAGCAAATCTAAATTTAATTAGATGTGCGGCTCCTTTCTCAAATTCCTAGCCACCACTTCTACCCATCATCGATTCGGCCTTCGAGAAAAATTGAACGTTGAATCAAGATTTTAAAAAGATCCTAGGATATATAAACTTAGGTCAGTGAAAGGGTAATGCATAACCCTTCAAGATTGATGCAGAATTGGTAATTGTTTAGTGCTCCGTTTTATTGAAATTAGCCACTACCGCCCTCCCTCTCCACCCAACCGGCCATCTGAATAATTATACACTAGTCATATCAACGCCACGTAAATTTCTATAAATTTATTATAAGTTACGCACTTACTCACGACGTACAGTTTTTTTCATAATTATTTTACGAGCCTTTGATGTAAATTTAGCCTCATGTATCGAGAGTTTCTTGCCACGTCATCTAATGCTGCCAATCTCTGGTTTTGATCTTTTTTGATACATTTTCGTGGCCGAGAAGCTTTAAGAGTCTCTGGTGTAGCTTTCAGTTGACTGATTCTGTACTGCTGCTGCTTAGCTCCTGTAGTACTTGCCTTCTGAAGTGCTATATCAAATTCTCTAAATGCAGTTCGAAAATTCCGTGACATAGATTTCGAACTTTGAAAGGGCTGCTTAATTTTATAAACACCAAATAAATTATTAGGAGTCCGAATGACTTTATCAGAGAATGATATAGCTCCGTATCTACTTGTGTGAAGTTTATGATGATTCAAGAACTCTCTGTTGGTTGAATGGTACTAATCCAGCAGCCTTCCAATCAGATCTAACAACACAACCAGATAGCTCTTGGTCCCTATATTTATTGTAAAGCTAAATAAAATACTCCTTCTTTGCTGGGGCAGCGCCATTGCATGAGTATAAATCCGAGATCTGTTAACAGCAATTTGATTTAGTAATGAAAGCGGAGCTAAAACTAGGGTTTGAGTGTGGAGGAAAAAAGGAGATAGATTTTATGTTTTTACGAAGCGTAAGATCAAGATCAATATGGCTGTAACAGCTATTCTCTAAAGTAGTAAATAGCTAGTAAAGTATTTGATTTGGAAACCAAGTTTTCTGAAGATGAAATGCCTTAAATATCACAAGACATTTCGATCTCTGACCGTTTGCTGATATTGCTTTAATAATGGATCTCCCGAGGTCTTCAAGTTGGATTTTATCTTCTTAGAACCTACAAAAACCACAAATACCTGTAATGCTATGCTAGTTTGATCCGTATTCCACACCTCACTTAGAGACACGCTGAGCCGATCACAGGTTGATTTAAATAGTTTAAAAAAAGCCTGAATTTGGGGTTCTTCAGCTGTCTCAGCTCCACATGACTCAACCTTAGTGAGAGGGTTTCATCCTAGGAAGCTCAGTATCGAATTCTTCCTGGGCTTATAAAGGTCCTCATTGTTGACTTGAACTCTGTGGTCATATCTCGAGTTTGGGAATGGCTAGGCGGATAATCTCTCAAGTTTTCTTGCAAAATCCAATTAGTAAGGATAGAATACTTCTTAGTCTGGACTTCATCCATGGTACTTTTGCTGAGCATTGGTGCAATGTACTTTGCCTGCTAGTCTTTCTCGAAATGTGCTCCGGGGGATATTATACGTAGAGGCTGTAGCTCTTTCACTCTTAAAAATTTCAATCTCATAATTATTGATAGCTAATTGAATCGTATTCTCATAACTATTCATTTTTAGTCACGTAGGGATTATCTACGCAATATTGAAGTGAGTAGAGCAAAATCATTTAGGTGATTTATGTACGACACGTCCTTGAGCTTAAAGACTCAGCAACGCGCTTTCAATTTAAAGGGGAACGAGGATGCGTGTTAATAGTCCAATAGAAATTGATAAATAGTGATAACACTCGCCATATTGTAGGGACAAAGCGCGCTGAGATACCCGCGTGAAAAACCGGACCCACCTGAATAACCAAGATAACCAATAACCTACCAGGCGTCAAATATACTCCAGCATTCTGACTTCAAATTCCATTGACCGAGGGTTCATCACTAGGCGGTTTTATTACAAGTGAACAAAACTAAAAATGCAACCAGTGATTGTAAATTTGGTTTATTTTGTCCTTTTTAATGGATATCTATTTGTCAAGCGAGACATAAAAATTAGCAACACGCTAAGATAAGGTTAGATAAGGGAAATGAAAGCTAAAGCCAAGAATATTTAAATTTTGCGACGAAAATATCATGACTCTCCGTAGAACTGCAATGGCCTCAACCAATGGCCAAATAAAGCGGAAAGCCGAAGCTGAAGACTTGGGTGAGAATATTGATTATGGTTCAGAGACCGAATTTGCAGAAGGACTGTTAGACGGAATATTTTCTGAAAGTGAAGATGAGAGTAGTGAAAACCTAGAGAATAGTGAAAATGAAGGACCCTTAGATTCAGATATATCAGAGGGGAGTAGTGATGATGAAACTAAATTCATAAATGGGAAAACTAGAGGTAAAAGAGACGGAAATAAAGCCAATGGCACAACTTCCTTCGGAAAGCAAATAGCCCAGGACACTAGTACCTTGGAGGATGACGAGGATAAGCCAAACTACGTTGTGAAAAAAGATGCTAATGGAAGAGAGAGATATGTCTATGATGAGATAGAGCCAGGCTATGATTCGGACGACTCCGATGCGCCTGTCACTACAAATACCATTGGAAACATTCCATTGAGCTTTTACGATACCTATCCCCATATTGGATATGATATAAATGGAAAGAAAGTTATGCGACCAGCAAAAGGAGAGGCATTAGATGCATTATTAGATAGTATAGAGTTTCCAAAAGGATGGACTGGTATCACAGATCCGGCTACTGGAAAGCCTTTGCAAATAAGTCAGGATGAATTAGAGATACTACGAAAAATTCAATTTAATGAAGTTTCCGGCGATGGTTATGACCCATATCCTGTAAGTAATTTATGTCAAAATTAATTATGAAAGTAACTCAACTAATTTTTGTCCAGGATACTATTGAATATTTTACTAGTATTAAAGAGATTATGCCACTTAGTGCAGCACCTGAACCAAAACAGAGATTCATTCCATCAAAAAATGAGGCAAAAAGGGTTATGAAAATCGTTCGGGCAATTCGTGAAGGTAGAATACTCCCATATCGGCCACCTGAAGAACGTGACAAGGATGAGGAAATCATTTACTACGATATTTGGAAAGACGAGAAGCCACAGCCAGATAACATAATGAATATTCCAGCTCCAAAGATTGCTCCACCCGGTTATGAATTGAGCTACAATCCGCCTCCTGAATATCTACCTTCCAAAAAAGAGAAAGAAGAGTGGGAGTCAACTGACCCTGATGATAGAGAGAAAGAATATCTACCAACTAGCTACGATTCCTTAAGGAAGGTCCCTGCCTACAATAATTTTCTCAAGGAAAGATTCGAGCGTTGTCTTGATTTGTACCTAGCACCCCGAGTCCGTAAAAATCGTTTAAATATTGATCCATCTTCATTGCTCCCAAAACTCCCAAGACCAGAGGAGCTAAGACCATTTCCATCGATATGCTCAACACTCTTTTGTGGTCATAGGGGCCGAGTCCGAAGCTTAGAGATTGATCCATCTGGTATTTGGCTAGCTTCCGGAGGCGATGATGGTACAATTCGTATCTGGGAATTACTTACGGGAAGGCAAATTTGGAGTGTCAAAATTGAAGATGACGAGCCAGTTAACGTTGTAAGATGGCGACCAGGGAGTGGTGTTGTTATCTTACTAGCTGCTGTGGGAGAATCTTTGTTCTTTATAGTCCCCCCAATAATCAATCCAGAGACTGAGGCTTTAAGTCGAGATCTAATCGATTCTGGGTTTGGATATGCAAAAAACTTATCTTCGACTACAACAGTCAGTGGGACACGAAAGGAATCCGCCGCAAAATGGGCTCGACCGGGAATGCGCCTAGAAAGCGAAGGAGTCATTCTCAGAATCACTACTCGGAATATCATTAAAGTTATAAGCTGGCACAGGAAAGGTGACTTCTTCTCAACTGTATCACCAACAGCTCAAAAAAGTGCAGTTGCAATTCATACAATGTCAAAACATCTTACACAAATACCCTTTCGCCGTCTACCAGGTATCCCTCAAACTGCACAATTCCATCCAAACCGACCGATTTTTTTTGTTGCTACGCAACAAGCTATTCGTAGCTACGATTTACAAAAGCAGGAGCTTTTAAAAATTTTACAGCCTGGCGCTCGTTGGATCTCCTCAATTGATATCCATCCTGGTGGAGACAATTTAATCGTGGGATCATATGATAGACGTCTGTTGTGGCACGATCTAGATCTCTCTACTCGTCCCTATAAGACTTTAAGATTTCATTCCAAAGCAATTCGAACTGTGAAGTTTCACAAAGGTGGATTTCCCCTATTCGCAGATGCTAGTGATGATGGTAGTCTTCAGATATTTCATGGAAAAGTCGTTAACGATATGATGGAAAACGCTACCATAGTCCCGTTGAAGGTTCTAAAAGGGCATAAAGTCAAGAATGCTTTGGGTGTAATGGATATTGATTGGCACCCAAGAGAACCCTGGTGTGTTAGTGCTGGAGCTGATGGAACTTGTCGGTTGTGGATGTGAAAGAGTACCACAAAATCATTTACGACCCTAATTACCCCTTTTTCGAACTCACATCTACGCTAGTCTAGTCCTTGGATAATGAATGACTGGAACTCCTGCGTATCTGAATAGCTAGCTCATCTGACTTTAAATTCCCTAGCGATTCCATTAGTGCCTAAGTGGCTGTTATGCTTACCTAGAGGATTCCTCAAATCTACAGACATAAATACCGTCTATAATTTTAGGCTCACTGAGGGCTGAATAGACTGCGAAAGAGCGCAGATAACTGTTTAGAATAGTTTTAGACTTTTCGCTAGGGTTTGACACAACCTATGGTGGCTTATCCTCGGGAATTCCGATTACTCCAACGTTAATAGCAAGGAGTTTTTTTTCTTTCGTCTTGATGTTCAACCCAAAATTCAGCAAATTTAGAGTTCTGAAAATTTGAGATAAGCTGATTCACAGTTGCTCTGTTTGATTGAGAGGGCTTGCGTTCTCTCACCTTGTTCTGATGCGTTGAATAGTGCCTGATTTGAGCTAATAAATCTCTATAGCCGATTGGTCTCAGTCCTTCACGACCGTTTATCTCATAAAGCTGTTCTAGTCTTCTTCTTCCTATCTGCCATTACAGTGGCTTCTGCTGTATATTCATTTGATTCTTCGTCTGACCCATCTAACAGTGTCGTCGGCTTTTCTTTCTAAGGTCCTGGCTTCATTAGCTATCGGAGCTCGAACTGATGGTCTTTCTCTTGGTTTGGAATCTCATCGTCGTCCATTCTCCGTCTCTTATGTAAAGCCTCAATGACTTGAGCCTCCAAGACAGCCCTCTTAAAGATGTCAATGCTTAGCGGCTCGAAGTCTTCAGGGAAAACTTCGCTGTTAGTTACCGAGACTCTGTCCCTCTAGGATCTAAAGCTCTGCAATAGCCTTGTTAGTGTCTCTAGGAATCTTAAACGATCCGCTTGAAAATCCACAAGTCTCCGCTGGTTCTGTCTGCTCTACGTGTTTGAGCACATGAGCAGGGTGAAATTTCTTTGGGCTATCATTTGGGGCAAGGGGCTATTTTTAGGTGAATCAAGATTTGATGGGAAGTTTCAACCATTCATTGTCCTCGAGCCGCTTGAGTTTTGCTCGTATTTTCCTCCAGGTCTGTCTTGGCACAGATCTGGGATAATTTGTCGTCAAATTTTCGCACTAGCTAGGAATTATCTAAGAGAGGGGCGCAAACTGAGCTCTAGGTGCGCCTGGCACTAGCAAAGATACGGAGGGTAAGCAAACTGCTATATTCTGAGCATGCGTCGCGTGGTCGATTGCATGGACGTTTCCTTGTTGTTGTTGATTTCACGGTATACACTTTATTACAATATTACGAATTCAATTAAAAAATCAATTATCCTGTTCTTATTTTTATCTATCTATTCGTCCTAGTCGTCCTAGTTCTATAATCATAAATATAGGGAAATTTTTGAGTATCTTCCAATGAATTTTCAATGAATTTTCTCAATCCAAGTAATCAAATGTGTAACCAAATATGTAAACAAAACATATCATCTCTTAAGTCAGTAAACCAAGGAAAATGTAATATCCTTATCGGTGTGTGAACATTTGCCGCTCAAATTGACGTGGTTTCTCCGACTAACGTGTGACAATTTAGTGTAGGGCTGCAGCTCCACGGTGACCATATAAGGGAGTTTCATGAAATAGCTTTAGAATAGTCTCACGGAGGGCACTCGGGACGTATTCTTTTCCTTTGAATGTGAATGAGTATAAAGTGGCTACACAGTTTGCGAGCTCGATGTCTGAACGCTTTATTAAGGGGTTCTGTAAAGCAGATCTAATTTCCTAGCAAAATCTATCTTGTTCACAATGACTGCTCCAATTTTCGAGAGATCGCTCAATTGATGGTTCTGAGGAAGGGCCCAATTTTTAGTTTTTTGTTGATCTATTGGTAGAATATCGAGATGACGAAGGATTTTAGACAGCTTTAGTATTGTTTGGTATTGGTGTTGGTTCCGGGCATCTTCATCGCTAATGGGTTTGTCGGCACTAACTCTAGTAAGGGAGTCAGGTTTACCACCTTGTTTACCTAGCCGGAACATAAATTTGAAATCATAATCTGCTAGGAGCTCGTTCCACCGTACTTGACGTCGGTCCAGCTTTTTAGTCGTCGTGAAGTGTTGTGATATTTTATCATCGTTTCAAACTCACAGCAGGATAATTCGAGACATTTTTCTCCAAAAGTTATGGTATGATCTTTCCAGTTTATGTATGGCGAGTGTCTCTCGATCCATGGGAGGCCGAGTACTAGATCATACTTATTTTCCGATATTATGAAGGCTGACATATGTTCAGTGTGTTTATGCAAACTTAGGGAAAGTTCTGCTTTTTGGGTTACTAGAGAGTTTTGTTTACCTTCAAATCCTAACAGTGCTATCGGGTTCTTGAGATTTTTTAGGACTATATCACAACTGTTACATAATTTTTCAGAAATAAACGCAAGACCGGATACGCCAGTATCGACAAGAACTCATCCTAGCATTTAAGTACATATGACGAGATAACGAAAGATCTTTGAGGCTCACACGTCCTACTGTTATAAACTTCAACAGGCGACTTCTTGCTAAAGTTAGACTTTTAAATCCTCCTCAATTTCTGTGGATATTTCAGTAGAGGCGAGGGCAGTTGTAAGAATATTGAGGGTGCAATTCATTCTCATATGTACAGATTTGTTACCCCAAATACAACGAGCCAGTGCTCGTCGGGCTTCTTTTGCTTGCTGAGTAAATCCCCCTTCAGGGGTTTTTTGACGGGATATTGAATCAAGATCCATTGTAGAGCCTCCTTGCGAGACGGTGAGTTCTGAACGGGGATGGAGAGTTAGACTTGGTGTAGGATATTGCCGCATTGGTTCTGACCGTCCAACCTTAGGATACCGTAATGATCGAATGGATTGTATTTCAGCGTCTAGCTCCCGCAGATAGGCAACAAACATATGATATTCTGTGGGGACATTGTAGGCGCTAAGCAGTGCCCGTCTAAGGTCAGTTGACAATCTTCGTTTTAACATTTTCTTCCATTGGGATTTGTCCAGATCGGCGTAGGTTGAGTCAGCCATGTTGTCTTCAAATTGTGTGATAAAGTCGTGGAAGGTCATCGACCCTTGATACAAGGTTTCCGCTGCTTGACTGGCTTTATCCAAAAGGGCGGGGTCTTGAAATATTTGTTTGAGGGCTGTGATAAATTGGGAAAGCGACACTATCTCTAGTGGAGAAGTGGGGTCTTCGAGACATCTGAAAGATGATCGCATTTTGATTGACGCTCAAGGTCTCAGACATTGGTAAGCAAAGCGAAATTTTGTTGCTTCGATCAGGAAGAACTCGCCCTGGTCTTGTAGCTGATTAATTAGTTGCGAGCAGAAGGGGCGTAAGTTGGCAGCTGTTCTATTGAAAGGAGTTATTCTTTGCGGAGCAAGGCGCATGGAAGATGGGAGACTCGAGATAGTCGTCGGCTCAACTGAGGAGTGAGAATTTTGAACAGTGTTCATAGTTGGTGACGAAAATATCTCAGCAGCTCTATCTGGGTTTCTCTGTGTTGCCACAAAACTCCTGGACCATAAATATGGTAATCTCGGCTCCAGAGCTCTGAAGGTAGAAGTACATCCTCGGATTCGGTTTTCATATAGTCGGAAGGTGGGGAAGTACAAGGTACCATTTTTATTTTAATACTTTTAAAAATATTAAATTTATGACTTTATAGGTAATGATTATAGAAGCTCTTGAGTACTCAGTAACTTGGATTCAAAGGTACGTTCCTTATTACTCTCTCTCAAGAAGGGTTTTATTCCGTATTGTTCACCATCTACAACATATTACTTTATAGTATAATTAACCGAGATTGAGCTATGACCGACACAGCTATTAATAGAATTTTTACAATATATTTATTTTTTCGACGCTTTGTAATGTCAGTAAGTAGACCTTAAGTATCCTCTGAATCTACACGATCTTTAGTAAATACCTTTAATCCCCTCTGTCCAACCTTTTGTTTACCCTCCAGACCCCTATCAAATCTTCCCTAGAAACCTTTAGATATCAAATTCGATCCTCATAAAACATGACAGGAACCCTGTCGATATATAATTCACTGTAATGATGTATATTATTAGGGTTAGCGTTAACTCGACTTATAAGAAGCGGGGTTAAGGCACCCCTGTATTTAAATAGAT